>JAKRZM010000780.1:521790-660579 GCA_036379175.1 Heliconius cydno galanthus | reverse complement strand
ATGCCACTGTCAACATTTTAAGTGTTTCGGAGCACTTTATTTTATTTTTTACACAAAATTTGATGCAAATCCTTTGATCCATATTTTTCGATAGCAAGAAATCGCCGAGCACGCAAAACACTTATAACCTTTACGCCTCTCCCAACCAAACAAAAAATGCTATACACTTGAAACTTGGTACAGATGTTCGGGAAGAGTGTACCAACATAACAAAATAAAAAAATCGATAATCGAAAGTACGTTGCCCGCCAAATTTGAAAAGTCACCTTACTTTTTGAACACACCTCGTATGTAATTTAATAGGAATTTGTATATTTTAAATATTTTTCTTAATATCAAATGTAATATTTAATTTTGTTAATAATAATCAATGATATTAATAAGACAAAGCTTTAGCAAAATACTTCAAACTACGAATTACAGGTAAAATCAATACAAATGTGTTACTATCCTATCAAATTTCCATAAATACACAAATGATTTTGACGGTAGCTCGCCATGTATTTGATCAATGGACCTACCAGCGCTTCGAACGTTAGAAACTAATTCTCACGCCAAAGTCAATAAGTCGAACATTTGTTTACAAATACCTACAATGGAAAACCATATGGATTTATCATTCAAAATCTCTGTATACTTTAAATCTATCGCTATTAGGTGCATAATGAGGCAACGCACACAAAATTCTTGACAATATTGACTTTGTGAACACTAATAGAAAATTCAAAAGTGGGAACCAGTTAGAAAGAAACATTGGATATGTTAATTTTACTATATGACTGTTATTATAAGTTAAATCCACAAAATCTGATATCAAATTAAAATGTTAGACAGAAATAAAGATATAAATATTTCAAAATATATATATACAATTGTCGGTATTTCCGTATAGAAAGCGTAATAATAAATGATAAAATATCGTTAATACTATTTCAAACGTCGGTACGATACCGCAAATCTTGCTTAAACGCACACAGATTATATATTTTAAGACGTTAATCCACTTTTTATATCCACTCCAGGGATACACCTACAGACGGTTTGTACGGATACTTTACGAGAATTTAAGTGACTACTGATTATTAGACTCTTAAAAGGGAGGCTTTTCTCGTAATAACGTGTAAGTAAAGCAAATAAATTTCAACTTTATTGTGATCGTCAATTTTGTATTTAATAGCTTCTTCTATTAAGAATTGGTTCTTCATCGTTTTTTCTTAAATATATTACAGTAATAAATAGCAAGTAACTTCATTTTAAATTTGATCTTTTTCATTCCTAATATTTTGATATACTATATGAGATAAAAGAATTTTATTTTATACGTTCCAATGAAATAGTCAACAAGTTGCAGTATAATGAACTGTCAAATTTTAGTACAGTTCGCGGAGCTTAAGCTGAGTTTGCTCACACAAATGCAATTTGTGTAAGTAATTTTAAATGTGGAGCCAGGAAAAAAGTATTAAAAATAAAGTTGATTTATTATTAGAAAAACAAAAATATGAGGCTAGTCGTGGCGTATGGGCATAAAGCGTGTTTTTTATACTACTTGTATATTATTACTTTCACTTTTAACTAGTAAGACTAGTAAAAGAAGTAGTAGACTAGTAAAAGAAGGTGTAGATCAATTGTCAAAAAGCGGAATAATCTGGTTGCGGCCAATCAAGTGGCCAAAATGAAAATATTATGAATTTAAATTCTAATAAATAAAATTTAGTTCCAGTTTGACATAGCAACGGAAAATCGTATCACCAATTCGTGATCTGTCTCACTGCACTACAATGGCATCTAGAATTGATGCTTATGAGAAACATAACATAATAATATATAAAATACTGTTTAAATTTTCTCACAAAAAGTAAACAATGGCTGACTGTACCAACATAAATTTCGTGTAATTCGCACATTCAAACGTAGTTAAATCCCATATTTATAGAAATTAATAATGCCTATTCAAAATCAAAGGCCCCCTTAATCTCGCCTTAAAAGGTTAAGGTCCTCTTATTCGTTCAGTTTGTATTGCTACAAATAGTGTTAACAACATGGTACATGTCCGTGTACAGGCGACATCGCAAATAGAGAATAAGAAAAAAATATATAACATTCCTTTAGATTTACAGATCGAATCATTCTTTTTATGTTTGTAAGTATATATATAAAATTTTATATTTTACGATTTTTGTATTTTTTTTAAAGAAATTAAAAGGCTTTTTGTTCTCTTACTATAAATAACTACCTATATTCTCAAGAAGTAAGAATTTAATATTTTTCCTATGTTCTTTCTAATATTATCCTATGATTGATGTAATTCAGCATTTTCTTACATACATATATCTACTAATTATAATATAATTAATATATAAAAGTATATCTTTCGCTTACTATGTTCAATGAAAACAGCACTAAACACTAAATTCCCTCTGCCTAGGGTAGGCTATGAGCGGGATACATAAACCTGAAACAAAAGTTAAAGCAGACAAAGTCGCGGTTTGGCCGCTAGTGTATACATATATTTATAAGCATTTATACGACCACAGTACTCAGTCATTGCCACCTGAACCTGATGCAAGTAGTTAATGCGTACCATTGTCGACGTACGCCGCATTCAGAGGCGAAATAATCAAAATATAAATCACTGGGCGCGAAAGATAAAATATATGTGTCCGAGAGCGGCATGCAAGAGCTTTTAGCTTAGAATATTTAGATCTTTTGATTTAATATTTTAATGGTGCATGTTAGATTTACAAAACTAAAAAAATATTACAAATGGATGTGGGAATAAAAACTATGTTATTTATAGCTTAAAATTTTTTCCCGCTAAGCACTGTTACTCAACTTTAGTGTCTAGACCTTATTCTCTGCTTTCTGTAAAATTTTGACTTTACAGTAAACAGATTCGATTATTTTCTCGTACAATATTTTTAAAGTATTATTTGACACATTATTCACATTCACATGATTAATTTCGATGTGGCTTGATAAGACCACATGGCTTAGCGGTAAGAGCGCTTAGACCTTTTATAAGAGACGCAGGTTCAAATACCAAATGTTTTAGACGTTTTCTAAAATACTATTTCATACTATATTCGGCCTTTATCTACCTCACCTTCCAAGAGAGAAGCGTGAAATGAATATATTACGTGGGAACGTTATTAAAACAATATTATAACTACGCATATTTACAACTAATTTGCATTTACCCTCGACTCTGCTCGCATGGTTAGACAAATTTGCATTATTTAATTTGGTAGAATACGCCACGAATAATTAATTAATTAATGAAAACTCATTTTATATAATACGTAACAATACAAACTGGAGTTATGTATTGGGAATAAAATATTTCATATTTTCATTTCCTCGCTCTGGTAACGAGACAAAGCGTGGCGTTGTGTTACGCCTCTCAACATACAATACCTACAAAGTTCGACAGAAAGTGGTAAACGGAAGTGTCTTAGTGGAGACGGAGTAAATTAACACTAGGTTCCCTCTACCTACGGTAGGTATTTAAAATTTAAAGTGTGTATGAAGTTACAAAACAAGAAAAAACAAACATCAACCATTACCTCATCAAAAAACAGATAGCTGTCAAAACATCAAAATTGTCTTGAAAAAAAAAACATATCTCACAACTCACAAGTAATGTAAACTCTTTGAAGGGAAAGCGTCAATAAAAATACCCGCCCATTCAAGATCAGTCATGTAACGCCTACGCATATTGTATGTAAAACTGCGTGCACTTGCTAGTCTTGTAGCCGTGGTTTACATTTTTTTAGGTTCTCGCTATTCAAATATAGGTGGTTTCAGATATAGGTATATAACTAAGTTAACAATAGGAAACCTAATTTAGTGATTGACTTAGTATTCTAAGGGGAATAATCTTGTAAAGAAAATAAATTATATCTTGTAAAGTTTCGGCCATCGTGGGAAGGCGTATCCAAAAACATTAAGGTAATAACTAAAACTATGGGTTTGAACCCACTCGTTTCTTTAGGAATTCCAAACCTAACCCTAAATAAAACAGAACCCTATAACAAAGATTTCAATTTCCATCCGTCTGTCACCAGGCTATCCAGGTAATCGTTATTATCAAATAAAAATAAATATGAATCTTTTTCTTCGAATATACATTTTTTTTTATATTTCTTAAGCAACATGCTTTTAAAGTTTCTATCAAAAAATAATTATCACTCACCGAAGCCTCGCGCCGGCCTATTGTAAATTAGCCACCTAAACTAATATCACAAGAGCAGATCTTCCAAAACATGGATCGCTTTCAAATGATGAATACATAATACAGTAGATAATGAATATTTACGCTAAAATACTTGGCAGGCAATGAAAACTTTAGCAACTACTTGACTATTCGGAATGAGTTCGAAATAGCGACCGCGGTGGCTCGTAATCTTAACTATAGTTTCTCTATACATAAGTTGTATAATTGATTGTAAATTTAAATTTGGATATAAATTTATATAAGACTAGTGGACCCGGACGCGGCTACGCCTGCTTGAACTATAAGAATATTTTCGCGTCGGTCATACTCATACTGTGCCGCCCGTAGGCTAGGTCATTTCGAATCAGTGACATCTCCTTAATTATTTATTAGAATGTTATACAATAAACTTAAACTTAAATGTAAACTATAATTTCAATCTAGATAAAATGCTAAAAGTGACTCTTATATTCATTTTCATAAGGATGAATATCAAAATGTCGCGGCAACGGTTGCGTAGCGACGCGACGGTTGTTATTAACATGGCAGAATAAATTGCATGTCAAATTAGAAAGTACTCTAAAATATATAAGTTTATATGTATAATGTAATGTTATATAGCCTATAGCACTTCTGAAGAATGCAGCTTTCATACAAAACAAAAACAATGTAAATCGGACCAGTAGATCCAGAGATCTTAGCGTTCAAACAAACAAACAAACAAACAAACAAACTCTTCCGCTTTATTATATAACAAACAAACTCTTCCGCTTAGTATAGATGATTTTTATTTTTATATTTGAACTAGTGGACCCGGACGCGGCTACGCCTGCTTGAAATATAAGAATATAATTTCTATAGAAATATAATTTCAATCTAGNGGGAATATGCAATATTCGATTTCTAAGGGGTTATTTTTAGGGTCGAAAGTTTGTATGAAACTTTGTTACTACAAATGCTACGAGTCTCAAATTTTGCATAGACGTCACTAGGACGTAGTCATGGAGACAGAAATTAATAATAACATAGTTCACGCGGGTGAGACCGCGAGCGGGCCGCTAGTACTTAATAAAATTTTTGATATTTTTGCTAACACATGTACAGAACAGACATTCGGCAAACCTTCCGAATTGAAGACATTGCGGATTAATTTGCGTCAGAAGCCACGCAAAGATGGATTCCATTCAATTCTCTTTAAAGTATAAATATTTTAAGTGTTCCTTGAAAAAATAATTCTACACTCACTTATTTTAAGATTTTCTTAAAATTGGTTTCTTCTTTAATGAAAGAAGAAACCAATTTTAAGAAAATCTTTATCTTGAATGCAAGAAATTAGTGATTAAGCTATAAATAATCTAAAATATTTGTTTTGCTATTTCTAAACATTACACTAAACATTACAACGTTATTGTTGAAAATTTGAATTGAAATCCACACTAAGTTGTAAGAATGGCTTACAGTCATATCTAACGTATACACGTAATATAAATGTATTATACGATAATAAATAAACATAATTTACATAAAATAATTTTAATAACATTTTGAAGTGATTGTCATTCGAAATTGATTATGACACGAAAGAGGCCGCACCTTTATTATGCGAGTAAAAGTCAAAGTTCAGAGTAATTTTAATATTAATATGGATGACAATCCGTTTCAAATTATATATAATATAGATAACATATTGCTTAATGTAAAATAACTTCGGATTCCAATATATGATTTAATATGTTAATGCATCAATGCTTAAATTCCGTAAAAATTATAAACGTAAGAAAAAAATATCCAATAACAAATAGACATATTATCTATGCTAATATTATAATGTCAAACAGTTTGTTGTCGACGCCAGTCGTGGCGCATGACCCCCACAAGCGTGTGAGTGTAAACGCGAATGGTTGTGGGTTTGATTCCCACTCTCAGAAATGAAATATTTAATATTTTCTCGTGAATAGTTCTAGTATTGAGGCAATGCCTGCAGAATTTTAAAACTGGAAATGAAAGTGTCTTTTTAGGAACAGAGTCTTATCACAAGGTTCCCAGGTTCCCTCTATATGTGAGATACATCTCACATATAGAGGGAACCTGGAACTCACGCTGTAGCGTGAAACGTGCAGTTTATTCTGACGAGTTCAACGTAGTCCTTAATGCTTCCTCTCCGGCTTAACGTCTTTGTTATTATCTTTTGACTATGGGTTTTGATATTTAAAGGTTAAAGAAAATTTTCTATAGAGTACGTTTTTTAACAATAAGTTATAAAAAAAATCGTTTAGTCATTATTTTGCCTTATTGTAAAAATTAAAAGGTACAGAACATAAATGCCTATCACGATAACTCCACAACATCGGGTTTTAAATAGAAAAACAAAATAAATTCAACTGTTACCCCATAATTCTATTATCTAAAAATGTTCATACAACACAACCAAATAAACCATAACCCAACCACAATGCCAAAATAACATTAAATGTACTAAACGTCAATTAAAACACATGTAACACCATAAATTACTCATAAAAGTCCCATCAACAACCGTGCTGTAAAACATTTAGCAATACATCTCTTATCTCATACCTACATATGACACTGTTCCTGACAAGCTACGACATATGAATACAAGGATGTTACACGTTCACGGACCGTTTGAATATAAATCAATGGCCTAACGTAAAATACGAGTGTATAGGTATATACGAATTGAGTGCTATTCAGTTTGTCCGACAGAAACTAGCGAAGTTGAAAGATTTAGGGATGAATGCATTATATTTATGTCTTTTTGTCTTTTTGTGTCTGGACGCTTGAGAATGTCTTGTTTTAAATATTTAGAATGATTGAAATATGTACTGAAAAGCAAAGATGTTTGAAATAACGAAAAATCTGTGTTTATTTTTCATGTCTAAAACATTATATTATTGAAATAAACTCTTATAATTAAAGATTTTTAATCAAAATATAATATGACAATTATCAGATTTGAACCAACGCTTCTTCAATATCATTCAATTACTTTGCATAGTCAGTTTTCGTATTGTTTTAAGATAAGCGCAAAATTCTCAACACCACCACAAAATCCCCTACATTATATCCTTAGTAAAGTATGTTAGTCCGATAAACAAATAACCCGCTTCGTTCGAACATGCAAGAACATCAAATAGTTTCAGATTAACCCCTTTTGGTATGTTTACATTTCCATCGTGACGTCCCCTAATAAATTTTAATACGCTCCTTTTATCTACGGATCGTCGTTTAACGTCTTAAATATAATAAAATTTTGATATTTTAGAAAATATTTATACTAGCTACTAACACAACATTTAGTTTTTTAATGTTTTGAGAGAAATTAAAATTTATCTGATTTTTGAAGGCTAGAGAAGAGACTCTGGTAGTACGTCACTCCGCGAAAATATAATCTGTCTATTTCAATTAACTATAACAGTTCAGGAGAATCTAGTAACAGACAGACAAACATACGGACGGACAGTGGAGTCTCCTGATTTACGCTTTGGGTACGAAACCCTAAGAACTATTCCATAAAATATAATAATCAACGTAAAACAATGCTCGTAAATAATATTTATTCGTTCACAAATAAAAAACTGTTTTTTATATAATTTTATGTAGTTTTTTTCATTCACCAACGCTAATTACAACGAGATGCTTATTACACTGAGTGTAATGAAATAAAACTGCAGTTGTAGCACTGGAACATTTATATAGGGACTGTAAACAAAAGCTCGTTAACGTTTCAAAATTGGCTAACGAAATTATAGTTTAAGTTAAATATATTTAAGAATTTTAAGTATCTTATTTTAATTTAAATACCTATTTACTAAAAAGATTTTATTATCTCAAGGCGATCTGAATAATTACGTTCAATTCTATGAGATCTATACGATGATGGTGGTATCAAATTTCCAACAGAATGATGTTTTATATTTAGGTTCCTATACTGAGTATATAACTGAATTACTTTTAAATATGGGTATGAATATTTATATCAGTCGTAGGTCCTAACAAGATTTTTCCTGACTTAATATTTCTAAATATGCTTTTTTTATAACTAAGCTAAAGCAAGAAACATTTCACTAGTTGGAAGGGTGGCGTTGAGTTACTCCATAATGGAGTTTCTTAACTATTAACACATATCTTAGAAAATGTTATTATAATATTATCATATTATTAAATTACATAATTAAATCAAAACTAATAAAAGCATTGTTAAATAAATTAATAACACTCAAAGCATATTTCAGTAAAGTGAATTAAGTTATTAACTTTGAGGGCACGTTATACCCCGCGAGAGTAATTGTGTTACATATTAAGTGTGAAGAAGGTTTCATTTAAAAGTATATTTGTTATTATAAAGTAGCGTAGTGGTTACATTTTTTTCAACACAAATTTATTAAACATGTCATAATCATACTAGCTCGTACATTTTTTTTTACATTTAATTACATTTCGCTATGTGGATGTAAATTCTTTTATAATTATATGTATATTACTTTAGAAAGGCTGTGTTATGTCTCAACATGCTGTACCCAAGGATTTTTTTTTAATATAATATTTAGTGATACAAATGTACCTATATCTAAATAAACGAGTTTATTGAAATTTAAAACTACAAAAAAAACATATATTAGTTATATTGGGATAATCGTGGTACAGGCGCATAAAAGGGTTCCCTTTCGGAATTCGGGAATCTCTCGGGAACTCGGGGTCAAACAAAATATTAAATATTGAATATTAAATATTTTTTCGCTTTGGTGATGAGGCAAAGCGCGGCGTTGAGTTCCTCCAATGAATGGACTACGCAATGCTTCCAGAATTCGGAATTCAGAAAGCGGGGAACGGAAGTGTCTCAGTGAGAATCGAATGCCTTAACACTAAGCTACCAGCTCCCCTCTGCCTACTCTGCCATGTGTGCAGAAGAAAAAATCTTAACTCCTATTCCGGAGCGTGTTCTTAAAATACAACAAAATTAGATTTGCGTAGAACAAAATTAACTATTATAGCAATTTTTAATTACATATTCTATTATTAATTAAACATACTAAAAACTAAATTGAAAACTGGTAGTTTGAACAATCAAAATATATAATTTTCCATCTTGTTAAACCACATTCGGCCTTACTACAGTAATAAATTATGTTAAATAAGTACACAAATTAATGGTGCGTCATGGCATCGTCGACACCTGCTGGGACCGGCCTGACAGCGGGATGTCTTTAAAGCAGATTTGCATATTAAGCCAGATGAGTGCCATATTAACTTAGGCTATTACATGTTTCATTTTTTACGCTTGTGTTTTTTTGCTTTTTTCGTATAATACCATAGACAGAGGAATCTAAAGTTAAAACACTTTGTGGCGTAACCTAACGTCGCGATATGTCTTATCAGAAAATATTATAGAAAATAACTTAAATATTAAGGTTACCCGGGAGTGATTACATAACCACTTCCATGAGTCTCTAGCCCTCAAACAATTATAATTGTAAGCTAATGGCGTTAAATCATTTTTTTTAGATTTTCATATAAATAGTAAAGATATGTACTTACCTATATGTTAAAATTATATTTATAACTCTTTTAGTTAAATGATATGTCTAGCTCAAAATTCCATATTCGTTTATTAGAGTCATTTCGTATGACACAGTCACACCCACGTTTCATTTGCATAAATTATTCTGATTAATTTATGACCTTTGACCTCAATAAGGAAAGTGGTAATATTTACAAAGAATGCTTATTTATATTACACAAATTTGGTAAAACCGTTTTCTACTTGTTGTACTACGTTCACGCCATATAGCAGAGTAGGAAGAGGGAACCACTTTCCATGGAAATCTGTAGGCATTGCTTATTAAGTAACGGAACTTAACGCTGCGCTTTGCCTCGTTACCAGAGTTTTGAATTGAAAATATTAAATATTTCATTTACTCGAGTGGGAATTAAACCCACAACCTGTCGCATTTACAGTCACACGCCGCTAGTAAAACTTTCTACTCCAATTTATCTCATAGTTTATTGAATCGATGCCGCCTCTTGCCGTGCATGTCCCAAGATACCGTAAATACACCGGCGAGTGTCTCATTGGTAACGTTTAGAAGCAATTCCGAGCTATAAAGTAGTATGCGTGGGATGTTAACATGGCCATTGGCCAGCTGTGTTAGACCTACGCTACACTTCAAGAGTTCCAATGTTTGTTTTGCACTGTCTATTATATACCTAATTGGGGATAGATGGACCAATTTAATCTGGTTTAACAAGGGCAAAAAGCGATTTCTGTGTAAATTTGTGTTAGTTTATGTATTGTATCTACTACTATGCTTTGTGTTTATATAATTTAGTTTTTAAACTTTTGTGTTTTAAGTTTACTTTTAACAATTTTGGTATAGTAATATTTGGTATATATGTTTGACTGGACAGTGACTGATGAGACGCGATGGTTGAGAGTTCAATCGAATCAAATCCAATGAATTATTTTCGTTTCTTTTTGGTCGAACATATGACTTTAATTTTAAGAGAAAGAAGAGAATGTAGTGTTTTGATACTAAGTTTTTCCTCCAAAAAATAAATTATTTATTAAGAATCTTAACGTAAGTTACGTTTTCCTTATTCATTATACTGTTTTGTTCTTTGATTATAGCGTTCCAAACTAATTCATTAATTCAATATAACATGTATATTCAAAAGAAACCCTTCGTCATTCGTCAACTATGCAGCCTCATTACCGGTAAATTCAGATCAATCCTCGAATAAAAAACTGAAGTCAGCAGATAGATAATAAATTTCATCTTAACAATGCAGTCAGCTAATCCATTATCGAAGAAATTGCGCCAATTATTATCGGCATTGGGAAAAGAGATCTTTTTCCAAATGGACTTTAATTTTTACGACAGAACCTCCGATGTCGATGTCAGCCGTGACGGGACGTGATGCGCGGCGATTCTCTTTGAAGTTCTTCCTCACCAAGTCCGTGGATAAGTCATATTTTTAGGAAAAAAATTGTTATTATAGTGCTGTACTATTATTTAGATATAAATAATATTTATTTCTAGAATAAAATACTAGTTGTCTTTACTATTTTTGGAAAAAAATTGATTGAGGGTTTTTGATATCATTTAAATTATATAGATTTTTTATATAAGTATAGTATTTTTACCTTTTCCTTTATTTATAGTATAAAACAAAGAATATAGTACATAAGAAACCATTACCGTTAATGTTATAAAGCTTTTTTATGATCAGAAAAACATAACAAAGAGCCCTCTCTCAATAATTATTAAAAATTAACATAACATTTGCAATAAATTTTAATTACACAAAATAAATTAACATATAACACATACATATTATTTCATATACATATAATAACAAAATTATAATATTATAATTATTCGCTATACAAGAAAATACATGTTAAAAGACTTTACAGCGGTGTACTGATGAAATATTAAATTAATTCGTTAATGACACAACATGGGGTTTATTTGCGTGCGGTGATCGTAATATACAAAGCACTGAACGTACAACGTACAACGCCCACCTTCCGAGCTTACATCAGACTGTTATTTTGTTCCATAATTTATTGAAAATATAACGAATTTATTACATAATAATTTTGAACGCGACTGGTTGTGGGTTCGATCCCCACTCGAAGAAATGATATATTAATTTAAATTTATATTATCATTTGTTAGCTTTGATTTCAAGACAAAGGGCGGCGTTGAATTTCGCCTCCAGAATTCAATGGAAAATGGAAAACTTAGTATCTTATCACTAAGTGCCCTTGTCTACCCTGCTGTGAAATAGCGTGAAGCTATCTTAATTTAATTTATTTAATTTTATTGTTTTAACTGAAAATAAGATAAGTGTTGAAAAATGGCTCAATTTTAGTATGTTAAAAAACCATTTATACCGTGTAAAATTGAAGTGTCATGCCGTAGCTTATTGTTTAAAACGACAAAAGAGTTCAATAGCTTAGTTTTTTGCATAAAATAATTTTAGATACCTCTACCACATTTATATATGAATATATGAATACCTTATATACTTTAGTGAATATGACTAACTCAATCTCAGATTTCTTTACAATTTTGAATGTGAAGCACAAATATTTTTTTTATATTTTTACGAATTATCCATAGCAAGGTTACCAGAGAGAAGGAAGAGAAGAAACGAGTGAAAACCTGAAATAATCTTTACAGTGTCATCGGGCAAAAAGGGGCGAGAGTAGTTTTACGCAAATATATTGATTTAATTATTTTTCTTATACAATAGTTTTCATTAAAATATAGAAACTAAGGTATTTTTATTTAAAATAAACGATTACTTATGATAGCCAGCGACAAGTACACCTGCTTTCAAATAATTTTCAATTTAAAAAAAAAATAATAATATTCAACTTTTAACACCGAACTCCTAGTACGAGCAGCAAATGTTAACTTTGCAGCCACAAACGGGTCAATGAAGCCCTTTGATACGCTCTCACCTGCATCATCGAGCACCCTGGTCTTTCATGGACAGACTCTTAGCCGGTACTTAACCTGACCTATAGATGTTTACTTTTGTAAGTACCACCGTATATAGCCAATAACTTAAGTATTATTAACACAATCTCGATGCTTCGCTTAGTAATGATTATGATTAAGATATTAAGTAGATATTATAATAATTTTTGGTGAAATTTAGACTGTTTTGAGTAAAACAATATTTGAAAATGAAAAAGCAATTATTTACAAGCCTTAGGTACATTTTAAGTTGAAAAGCTATTTAAACAAATCTTTTGAACACACTTGAAAGGTAGGTATTATGTATTCCAACATAAATATAAGTACCTACATATATCAAAGCAAGAACCACTCCACATCTTAATCTTTTATGTAAGGTATAGAGCATATCGCTATAATTTATTTACAAGAGATCCAGTAAACGTGACTACACATAATACTTGTTACTTCTATATTATGAAATATTATTTATTTTTATAAAATAAAATATAAAGGACATGTTTTTGTAAAATATTTCGTGAATCTTTTGAATGAACTCTGATAAAAAGGGTGTTTGTATACAGTGGGTCCGGTCTCAATTTGAATCATAATAGTGTTTGAAATTTATTTGATCATAAAACGCGAGTGTTACCGAGTTGGCTTATGACAAAGGTTTTTTATCGTGCCCGGTGAACGGCAGTAAATTGTGCGTTGTCAAACCAATGCGGTGGCTGCAGTACTAACAATCTGTCTGTTTTCTTATTATAGACAGTTCACTCTAAAGAAATTTACGATATATTTAAAAGGTGCGTTAAAAAGAACCTACGTACGAGCTACGTACAAGAATTAAATACATAATGTTATTACTTCTTACGAACATATGTATGTAAGTACATACGTGTCTACGATTTAATTTAATTCTCTTTAGATATAAGACAGAAGAAGACATATCCCGCTGAGCCATCGATGTTTTATCGTCAATTTTTTCCAATTCAGGAATTTACTACCAATTTAAAAAAGATAAAAATTTTATGGCAGACATTGATATCTTATAGCTGCTTGGAAAATCGGTAAAACGTCGTTTCTTTCGATTAAAACAGAGGGAATCCAGAAAATGTTTCTCATCATATTTTACACTACGGTAACCTTAGTAAATATTCTATCTTTATATTATCTTAATTTCGAAGTGAGCAGAGAAGTCTTCAATTTTTTATGAATATTCGCCCTTCGAATGATTCAAACCTACAACTACTCTTAACTAAGTAGGATTATTATTATCTAATACCGACACATGATAGAGAGCGCGGACTATCTTTCATCCCCAACTTTCAAATCTTATAGAACGAACAATTTAAATTTACAAAGAGGGAGAATAAAGATGAAATTAACATACTTTTAAGCCGACATAAATTTGTATATATTTTAACATTTATAAAATATTTTCACATATTGAAGGAAGAACATTTTTTATACGTTTCTAAATAACTATACGAGTACACAAATTCTAAATGTATAGTTTTCCTTTTATAGATCAAAATATTGAAACTAAAAAACCACAATACAATACCTTCACCTTTTTCAAACCAACTAATGAAACTTACCTAAATAAAACACAATAAACCAATGCCATGCTTTAATAATGAAGTAGAAAAATGATACATTATTATACATTACATATATAAATAACTAGAGCGTAGAAGTAGCGAGGGTTACAAAGAAAAGGAATAAGGGATGACACCAAAATTACTCATCCCTGGATTACACCTAAACCGAATTAGACATTTTTATTTGAGGCCGAAGTGAAACTGCAATAATACTTTTCCTTTAATATTATGAGAAGTTCAAAACGACGTACAATAAGCAATTTGAGTCAGCGTAAAGAGGCTGTTTTTGTTCTAATTTAGTACAATCATTATGCATATTGCATGCCACACTTGCTTTGTTTTTCGATAAACAGTGCCCATTTTCCAGCGGGCTTTCCCTTTTTCCGCCTTTCTATTATTAAAGGATCGCATTTGTATGAATGTAAATACCAAATGTTGGAATATGCTTCGTTTTATTTAAATCTGATGCAATAGCATTGTTGGTACAAACATTTTCTTAGGGCTGAAAGAATCTTGTGATGGTTTGTGCACTTTGTCATGATAAAAAATGAATAAATAGCGAAAAATATACAAGAAGGACTAGTAAAATATTAGAAAAAAAAGTCAAATTTTGAGACTGACTTTCGATGGTGACGTGGTTTGTATATACAGAATAGGTAAATGATAAAATGTAAAGGAATTATTAACTTTTGAAAAGGAGAAGACTGTAAGAAAGTTACGTAAAAATCTAAATCTTAAAAGGGTGTGTCTGTAGTTACATAATACGATAGCCATATACCCAAATTATGGTATTAGACTCTAAATTTCTTCTACCTATCTCTACAGGAATAAATATTAATTTCAATATTTAATTATTTATTTTTTCATATAATATATCGTTAGTATCCACAAAAAAGTTTTATAATATCAAACGAAACGACTCATAATTTATTTTCGCTAGAGAATACACACGCCTAAATCCCCAATTTGGTTTGAGCATGTTATTATTAAATATAATCTTATTTTTTATTGTTGACAAGCAACACCCTCGCTTCACTAAGCCTTTGTATCACACCTTTGTTGAGTATCATATTTTGTAAAAATAACTCTTTTAATGTGTAGATAATAATTCGGAGTATTTTTCACAGGGTGTAATTGTAAGAATTAGTGATTAAGCTTTAGAAGGCCAGTCATAGCGCATGGGCACAAGCGAGTGATTGTATACTTGGCAGGTTGTGGTTCAATTCAAGGAAAATAAATATTTTTTTCCTGTTGGCAAAGGCCTTTTCCTGTTCCTGTGGCAAAGCAGTGTTGACTTCCACCACTCATCACACAATGCCTCTAGAATTCGGTGTAAAATGGGGAGTGGAGTGTCTTAACACTACACATCTACTCTGCTACATGCGGGATAGTGTGAAGTTGAAAAAAACGAATCCCTCGAATAGGAATTAATTATCTCCAGAAAATCTTCAAGATTTTACCTTATTTTACTACGTTCGTATATACACAGCCCTACTCTCTTAGAACTAATGTTTGTCCCAACAACTAGCCTTGCAGAGTTAGTTTGCATATAAGATTTAGTCTCCGTCGTTATTGCTTCTATCATCAATGTTTGGTCTAGTTTATAAACAGAATATGAACTGAGGACCATCTAACTTGACTGTATAATGCTAGATGCAAATATTTGTGTGAGCTACTTTATTATGTTTGTGGATGTCTGGAATTGTAATACAAGGGAAACTGAGGTTGTTTCTGTAGGACTGTAAGGAATGTTATAGTTGTAAGTAGGGGATGTTTAGTCCAAAAATGTATTTTATTTTAAAAGACGAAAAAAAGGGTTTCTGTTAATACATTTTATATTCTTATACAGGTATATTAAAATTAATTAATTAATTAAAATGATGGTAGTGAATTTTATTCCCACTAGAGGTTTTTTTTAGTATCACGTTGTATCCCACATGTAGCAGGGTACACAGACGGAGTTTAGTGGTAAGACACTCTACTCTTCACATTACATAGAATTCTAGAGGCATTGCGCGTTGAGTGGTGGTACTCTTTTTAAATAATATACGTGTAACGTCTCTAAAAAATGGGAAGTACCTATAGCTATATATAATGGAGTTTATTAATATTGTTTTTTATCTGCATATCCATAGAACATATATAATCCAAGTTAAATTCTTGAAATCGCGGATTCGAATGCCCCTCATTTTGTCGATATTACTTCCAAATTTTGCAATCTTAGTGTGTATTAACAGCTTATAAAAAATCTAAAGCTATTAAAACATTTCAATTCACTGAAAATATTACAAATATAACTTAATAATAAATTATCCTGCCAAAAATATTTACTAAGTCCTAAATAACTCGGGTCTTTGTTTGCTTAGGTCGAGATTATAAGATATTTCACGTTATCCCNTAGAGAATTAATTCATTTCTTCGAGTAGGAATCGAACCCACCATCGAGTCCAACATTGTACCACGACGCGCGACGGCTTTATGGATAGTTTTAATAAAATATAATAATATCTCTATTATTACATTTTATTTCGATGATTTTCTTGTAGCCCAGAAATACAAAGATTAGTAATTTATAATTTCATAACATTAACACTTCTATATTTATATTTATAAAGGACACGAATACATCAAAAAAATTGAGTTGTTTGACTGTTTGTAAGTAAAGGCACGTAAAGCTTTGTTCAATATTTTCCTTATAAAAAATATAGCGGAAAAGAAAATATATACTACCAGGACTTAATAAAAGTAGATATGGGTAGGTGTGATGTGATCTTCTATGTAAGATTTCGTATGTGTGCTGCAGTATACAAGGGATGGTCAACACGTGACGAGCATGATGAATGAGGAGGGATCACGCCTCCAGGGACCTCTGAGAGATGAAAGGAACCTGTCGGTAGAATATAATATACGCTTAAAACAATGCTCTGTGACATTAATCTTAAGGTTTTATTCCTATATTCGATACAACTTAACGTACGTACGGTCTACAAAAAAATCAAGAGACGAATTAATAAGTACTCTAATTTTGTGGAAATCGAATGAGAGATTTTCTGCAGCTGATTTAAAGTTCCAAATTGTTTGGCGTGTTGGAGCAGTTTGCGCAAAATGTTACCAATCCTTAGAGAGAACGAAGAAAGATCTGGAATTTAAAACAGTGAAGTTGAAAGTCAAGTGGACTTTAACTGTAGAATATATACAGTAGCCATTTCTTTGAGTAAATATAATAAATCGAGTAAATCTATTTCTTTTAGTATACATATATACATTGTTATAACTTACCATGAACTTTCTATTTTGCAATATTATATGCTTAAGTAATATAAGCACAAGCTTACTAAAAAAATCTATTACACATAATATTTAATGTATAGGTACTTAGCTATATTTACCTAAATATTTTTAACTTAAAACCCTCTGTAAAATATTCTGTGAATTAATAAAGATTTTTTTAGTATAGACTAGCTCAAAAAACAACAGAACAAAATTATAAAAATACATATATTGTTTACCAATTAAAAACTATATTTAAACCATTACATTTATGGCACATCCTGGATCTGTTTCTAGAATAAAAACAAACAGACGACGGAAGAGTTCGTTGCACTAGCTCTTAAATGTTTGCTTAGGTGTGGTAATGTTTGAATACAAACCTATAAAATGAATTGGCCCTGCCAGAAACATTCCTAGTTGGAACTGGCATCTAAAACAACTGATTAAATCTATACACATATGTTCATTTAGATACATATGAATAGATACTAATGAAAATAATATTTAAGCTTTGGCTAAGAAGAAATCTCACTCACAGTACGGAAAGGGAATCTAGTATTTAGATGCTCTGTTCCCAACTTTTCGCCTAATAGAAACATTACTAGTCAAGTGACGACATCTTTCTTTGTCTCTTATTCCTACTACGTAACTATGGATGATCTATGATAACTAAATTTATTTTTTTCATATATATCATGCAGGTCTCACAGAGAGTATTATGACAAATCACTATTTCCGCCTTCAAAAATCATCGTTGCACGATGTCTGTCGTAACACCAAGAAGTTATTTGTATTTCTTGTACAAATATTCATTATTATATCTCTTATAAAAACATCCGTGGACATATGTACACACAATATACAATAAAAGTACACATATGCATGTGAATAAAATGGACAAACTAACCCAGTTTCTATTACAATATGAAACTTTTGATTCAGTTGAGGTCTCTTCCGGATTCTCTTCGGATTAAAGTTTCAATCTTATTTAAAGGGTTAAAGTTGTTATTTCTTGTTCTGTAGTTATAAAGCTTTCTAAGTATCGATAAGATCTTCGTTTATTCAATTTTCATGAATTACACATAAATTATTTTTATATAAGTGATTGAATCCAAAATAATTTTTATCCAAAAATCCTTTTACATACGAAATATCAAAATATATATTTTAACAAACAAAAAGGCATGACACTGTGAAAATAATTTTTCTTAGCTTGGCGGGGCCGGTAATCGAAAAGGGACTACGCCTTCTCATAAGAGCAAAAACCCTTTGAAAACGATCGGCATTTGTCCAAAAAATATCTTTGCATTCAGCGGCACGCGTCCGGCGCCGTCTACCCGCTTGATGACCCACCCGTGAATAAAATCTACTTTGCACGCAATAAAACTTTCTTGTAGAGGATATTGGAAACAATACCTTTGACTCACAATTTTTCACCCCCACAATATCGGAAATGATGATTATATTGCTCTTTTGATTTGAAACGCGATATCTCTTCAGAGATACTTTGTCAATATTTATCCTTTACTGTCTTTGGTGGAGTACATTTTAAAAAGGTGAAATTAAAAACGTTCGTCTGCTTTATTATGGTCAGCTGTTATACCGATATCTAGTTCAAAAGCATCGTTATAAAATCTTATAATGAAATATAAAAAGATATTCTATAAAATATTCAAGCGTAAAGTCTAAAATAGCACAGATTATTTGCTTATATTTGAACTTCGAGATCACAGTATCGATGCTATTGGAGAAAGGTGGAAATGAAGGTCACATAAAAATCATGAGGAACACTAATACTGTATGTATGAAGACGTTGATGACAGTGGACGAGGCGAAAGATATCTCCATGCTTAGCTTATGCTAGGGATAAAGCGTAAAGTAAAAAATATTGGCTTACCAACAAAATGAAATCAAGTACATAACTAGGGCATAATCATCAATTTTTAGCGAACCTTTAAACAATAGAGACAAAGTATCCTCAAATTAGACAAAGGCGGTATTAATACGGAAGCCATTAAATTGAGATAAGCGCCACAACAGATTGGGTGGCGCCCTTAGGGTGGTATTAGTCCGTAAGTCCTGATAACTGAGAGGGTGTGGGTAGGGATGTAGATTAGCTTGATGTAGAAGTGCCAAATATGGATGGCTTGTTTTTAATTCATTGCATTTGTCTCTTTTATCGAGAATCTCCATGTTGTATATGGAGCTAGTGACGAAAGTGACACTTGATTTTATTTTAATTTCATATCGCTTATTTAGTGCAACAATGATATATCTGCACATTTGGAAATGTTAATGAGACGTAATTGCAGTTTTTAGATAGTGTTTTCGTTTACATTGGCATATATAACATGTTTTTTTAAGAGAGAACTGACGAGAATAATAAATACCTTTTATTTGAAAATACCTTTAAGCAAGGAGGAGCAAGCCTATCACTAATTCCATTTTTTATGTTTTCTACCTTTCCGAAATTTGTCATAATAGAGTTGAGCAAAATTAAAAAATACTTGCCATAAAAACTAGTTTTCACACAATATTCCATACATAAACACACATACAATAATACGCCACGCTAAACACATAATCTGTGACCAGTTCCACAGGGTGTCTGTGTCGCTTGTAATTGGAACGCCGGCGGCCGGCCAGTTTGTCGTCCCACAATCAACACGACGTGATGCGAAATCCGATGCGTCCGCTATATTGTAGATTGCAGTAATCATTACCCGCGGCAATCATAGGGTGATTTAAACTTCCATATTGTACAAAAAGTCACTTCGATAGGAATTTTCATATGGATTAGCTTATTATATTGTGCCTATAGGACGTGACTTCTTTAAGAACTTTTAAAAAATTCTAAGATAATCTTTTTGTGTGTATATTTTTTTTATATCGTATTTTGTATGTTTGAAGATAAATTATATTGCCATTATCTCGATAGTAGGACCCGAACCTAAAACCATTGAATTTAGAGCATTTCATAGGTAAGTTGTAAGTTGTTGTTTTAATCGTTGCTTTTCCTGCATCTGTATTTATCTATCAATAGAAGACAATTTTGCAATGCTATTTTAAGTCACTTGTTGTCGACAATTTAAATGTAAAATTTGAACGCATCCGGTTCCGAGGACAATTTAATATTTTCGTAACAATGATGATAAATTAAACTTATCAGGTTTTGCAAACATCAATACAAATCAGACACAGATACATACATACATATTATATTACATAAATATATATATATGTATACTCAAAACAAAATTGCTTAACATAATACGTTCCTAATATTCCATAATTTTTGCATAATTACATACTTAAAAACCTAGAAAACAAAAAAATAACAAATTTTATTACAATTTTTAAATAACTAACCCGAAGTAGACCGCCCGTTAACATAATATTGATATCGTTACGTCTGACAATAAATTTTTTAAATGGTAAATTAATAAACGTTTAAAATTTTAATAACAATTTAAAGCGTCACTTTTATGCTAATACAAATCAGTGACGGCTGCTATTTAAATATGCTTACGAGAGACTCGGAAACTTGCGATGGAATATGATAGTTTAAATTGTTATTTAATGATAATTAGAATTGACATTGATTAGAAAATCTTACTAATATAATAAATGTGGATGTTTGTTCCACTTTGACGCCAAAACCGCTGAATGGATTTAGATGAAACTTTACATTAATATAGCCTGTACTCAGGATAACATATAGGCATATAAGTCATGTACAGATTTTATACAATTTGGCATAAAGTTTAAGTGGGCAAAGCCACGTTTCGATTACTTGTTTTCTATTACGTTTAAGCAAGATAGAACTATCATATTGAATTGGGAACCAAGTTTGAAATTCCGTTCCCATTAAGACACTTTCATTTTCCACTGTCCATCGAATTCTGGAAGAATTGCAAGTTGAGTAGCGGAACTCAACGCCGCGCTTTGCCTCGTTATGAGAGCGAGGAAAATGAAAAAATTAAATATTTTATTTCCTCGAGTAGGAATCTAGCCCTCAACCTGTCTTGTGCTCTTGTGCCAAAACCGTCCTCAAATCTGGATTTATAATTATTAATCATTGCAAACTTATGTTTGTAGTTTATTTTATACAAAATGAGTGCATACACCCGCAAATTTAAGTTTGTTAGCTTTATTCCGCACAGGGGCCGCTACTTTATAAAAAAAATATTGTTATAATTTTCAAGTAAAATTGTAAGAGACTTTTCTGGAGTAGCTAGGTCTAAATTTGCCTCATTAAACATTTTCGTAAACAGAAATATGTAAATTAGGTAAATGCGACGTTTCGTATAAAAGGCATTTAAAAATTAAGGCTTACAATGCTTGTTTGCGTTACCCTGTTATGAAATTACCCGAGATGATCCCGAGATAAAAGCGAGAAAATTTAGAAACATAATGATAATACTCCCGCACTTGAAGCAAAATTTGTAATTAGTTTAACGAAATATAGAGTCGGGTGGTGTTATGGTGGGAAGATTTACATACACTGCGTAAGTGAAATTTGTTATTCTACTAACTCAATATCTCAGCTTGGTGCTTCCTCCCGCATATAGCAGAAAAGAGATATCCTAGTTTACTACGCCCCAATTCGAGACATTAGATATTCTTCAAAAGAAAAAATCTATTAAAATAGAGTACTTTTCTATTGCCATTTCAATTTCATATAAAATCTGTAGAGAAACAACATTTTATTTAAATAAAAAAGCAANGACGTTTCGTATAAAAGGCATTTAAAAATTAAGGCTTACAATGCTTGTTTGCGTTACCCTGTTATGAAATTACCCGAGATGATCCCGAGATAAAAGCGAGAAAATTTAGAAACATAATGATAATACTCCCGCACTTGAAGCAAAATTTGTAATTAGTTTAACGAAATATAGAGTCGGGTGGTGTTATGGTGGGAAGATTTACATACACTGCGTAAGTGAAATTTGTTATTCTACTAACTCAATATCTCAGCTTGGTGCTTCCTCCCGCATATAGCAGAAAAGAGATATCCTAGTTTACTACGCCCCAATTCGAGACATTAGATATTCTCCAAAAGAAAAAATATCCTCTATTAATAGATAATAGAGTACTTTTCTATTGACATTTCTATTTCATATAAAATCTGTAGAGAAACAACATTTTTTTTCTTTTAAAAATAATAAAGCAAACAAACACCGATTTTCAATAGATATTTGGTCACGCTATGTTTCTTATGCACGCCGTTAATGCCAGCATTAGGTATGATATCCACATAATTGTGCTTATATTCATTATCGAATGTCAATGCCCACATATAGTATTTCTGAGTTGAAATTATGTTTAAATATCCCTTCAAAGTCGTACTTGTACTGCGGTATCTAAAATTACAGATATCTATTATATTGTAGAATAATTAACCAACTTTTAACAAACCGTTTCTGTTGGACGTGCCGCTTTTCTTCGAGAGTGCCATTTACAAAAATCGTTTTGATAGAGTTCGATAATTTGAAAAAATGCTAGTTTTTTATCATTTGTACTGACTTCTTAGCATTACCGTTACAGAGAGACATGATTAAGCCCGTGACCTCACTCACGCTTCCAATCCGTGATGGTATACAAGTGCACCAATACTTTTTATTACATAACGGCAACTTAAACGTTTATCCGCCATTTAAACAGATTTAAAAATCTACTTTGACGATTTCTCTTAAGTATTACATTCGAGATATAAAACACGTCTCATGTTTATCTAACAACTAAATTGATTTTGCATGGGATATTTATGGATCCAATACTCACATGGGGCCAATGTTTATGTATTTTAATAGAAGTGACATTTTCTCAATATAGTCTACAAAGCGTGGCGTGGCATGCTTCGCTAACACGTTGTTTCGATATGGCTGGATAAAGGAACATAAACAAATGTATATTACAATACAACTAAAATTAGAAATATATTATCTTTAATATTCCAAAGGGGCCCTTTGACTCTTTTAATTGAATTGGACGATTGCGGAAACCAATCATCCTTTAACAAAATATTGTGACTCATATATAAAATGGTGAAAAATTAAATTACTCTTGGGGAGATAGATAATTGACAAAATCAACGTCAAGAGAAAGAAATCTTACAAGTATTTATATTATGAGAACTTTTTATGAGGAAATTATGACAAGATACAGGTAATGTATTATTCCATTACTTGGTGCCCCTTATGTGAAATTCGTTAGTAATTTCCAAAGGTTTCCCATAGCCTCCACAGACCTTTACAGCTTTTGTAATAGAGGTAAATTGGATACTTACAGCTTTCCTGCACCCCACGTTTGATTGAATTTGCTAGGGTTCTAAGACATAGTTAAAACAAATTCCCAAAAGGCATTGCTTGTTTCGACGTCAATTTTGATCGCAAAATCCTTAGTAAAACAAGAAGGGGATGGTATTCGAGTGATTAATTATTTATTTATTAACGTGAGAGGCTTATGTTTTCAGTTCACAAGTCTTGCAGATTTTAAGATTTACCCCTACATCAAAGGTGTTGCGCGTCGTTATTACATTGCAGTAATATTTAACCTATATAAACCATAGCCGCATGTATAATATAATAGCTTATGTATTTTATGTTTACATTAAATTAACGACTTTAAATAATTAATATTTTACTATTGAATAACTTTATAATATCATCAACAAATACAAATTTCTATCTCGAAATTTTCCCAAATAAGGTAAACAAAGGACGATTAGTAAATAGTTGGTATCAAGGATGAACTTAAACCTGGATAAAATGAACTTAGAGATACGTATTTAGCATTTAATACCTCTTCATTTGTGCTCTAATTGCCTTTAACTTATAAAGGCTTAGCTATGGTTCAGTAACCATAATATAATTTAATTGTCTAGAATTTAGACAATATTCTGATATTATAGTAATATATGTATACAGACATTTTGGTTATTTAGTGGGGTATTACGTGAAGAGTGGGCTCAAATTCCAGAAATATTTTTCTTTTATAGAAAATGGACGTAATACTTAATTTTTTAAACAGATTATAAATTTGAACATTAACGTTATTATAATTTTTTTGTGAAAAAGATAGAAAAAATTTATAACGTTGTGTTTGTTCGTGACTACGTCGTCCATGTTCTCTTAACTAAACAAATTTTCAATTGCGAAGTGTTAATGAAAATTGACGCTTATTTTATCCCCTAAACGTGAAAGTAAATATTTGGCAAAGGAGTCTAATGAACCTTTCATAATTAGTTATGATTAAATTGAAAATTTACATTTGATACAGCTGGAATATAGGCCATAAATAAAATGTGGGGAGTGATAAATTTGAATAATAATTCTATTATCAAGCACGTATATTTGATATGAATTATTTATTACAGCTATTCTACCTGTAGGAATATTATCTTAAAATAGCAAGTAATTTAAGAATATTATTTAAATTTCAATCAACAAATGTTATTTTTCATTTAATTTCATTTAGTTAATGTAGATCATAATTTAGATTGTAAATAGGCAGTAAGTATACTTTAATATTTTACATAATAATTATTTATGACATCTAGACGCACTTAGATTAGGTTAGCTTTCCTATAAAGACTGTCAATGATGTAAAACGAGATCTGAAACTACCCAATTGAAAATATGAATCCACGACCACCTTCACAACAATTAAATACCATAAAAACACAATAAAAGCTGTAATGGTACTTTCGAGATTTCCAAATACATACATACCAACGTCAATACTTCAGTAATTGTAGCCATCAATATTTAACTGTAAATCTACTTGTTATTCGAATGTTTAAAAAGGTGTAATTATTTGTCGCGTTTAAATCCAATATAGCTCCAGCATTTCTCTCACAATGGCTGCAGCGTGCGCACGTCTCTCTCGCGACGAAAATAAATCGTATCCCATTTTAATTAATTACTACAAATTGTTAAAGAAAAGACTTCATTTGCACTCGTATTTCGTTTTTGTCTATACATTAATTCGTCAATTTCCTTGTTTCTATGTGGGGCTTGTTTGAGCAGAGCACAAAGAGTGTTGTAGACCGGAAAATTTAGTTGTTTAGACTGCATGTACCGTAGTAAATAGATATATAGAATGTGTATGTATAAGAGTTGTTTGAACGGCGTGTAGGAAGTCCCTTTTACATTTAACTCGACCCTCGCGACTGTTTACTGGACGACTGTTTGAGGTTTATTAATGAAATGGAATAGAGTAGTTCATTTAAATGCAATTAAATAGAATTACTTTTTTTTATACTTTCATTTCACTTTTTTTTCGTAAGCAGAAGGAACCTGGGACCCTAGTGATAAAACACTTCGTTCCCATTAAAACACTTCCGTTTCTCACTTTTCACCGCATTCTGGAGGCATTGCGAGAACTCAACGCCGCTCTTTGCCTCGTTATCAGAAAAACAAAATAAAAATATTAAATATTTCATAACATCGAGTGGGAATCGAACCCACAGCCTGTTGTGCTTACAGTCGCACGCTTATGCTTCTGCACCGCGACCGACCTCAGAGAATTACTGACTTTTATATTTTCTATTAAACTATATTATTATTGAATTAAAAGGCACTTTGAGGACCTAACTACAAAGGCGATTCATTAGATAGCTACCGAGAATTTATCAGAAATCAATATTTATTGTATAACTAAATCGTTTCCCTAAGTCTACTAGCCACGCCTTCCAAGAATTTTAAATCTTATTTGGAAAGTTACAAAATATTTGTAAACGCTATCTCCGTTGTTACCAAAATAGTTAAGTAATTAACGCTAAGCTCGCCGCCATGGACTGTTTGTGCCTATAAAATCGTATAGGGGTACCGGGTACGGTAGGAGATGGATACGGGTGGTCGGCCGCAGGACTTGCTAGCTGTTGACATGTAGAAAATCACCCCATTCTACGCACTGATTAACAAATTTTCTTCAATTTCCACCCCTATTTGTTCTTACACAGTGCAAATAGCTGTGATCCTATTTTAATTAATTCCTCGTGCAAAGATTTACAAAATGTAGTTTTGCATAATAGAATTGTGTTATAATATAATTAAATATAATAGATATTGTGAGAATATGAATACGGGTCTTTGTTTTGTTTGTGTATATGTTCATATATTGTATAAATATAGCGTACTAATAAAGAAAAATACAGACTTTCCTTTTCGTAACTAGTAGCTACGATTGTTGTAAGTGCAGGTTCAAAATCCATATAAATTTTGGCATCTAAATGTGTTACTAGATTATATGTATGCTAGTGCGACAAAACTTACGTAGTAAAAACAGATTAAAATTAATAACATAAGATTCACGTTTAAAAATAAGCGAAGCTTTAAGACATTTCTTGTTGGACGTCGAACAAGAAGAAAAGTTTCTTTGAAAAAAATCATTTTCCCGAGTCAAAATTGAACTTTTAACTATCGCATTTACAGTCGGATACTATCCCGCTGCGCCAGGACGGCCTCTTCTTATTCAAAATCAATTATCCTCCCATCGTTTTTGTTCATTTTTAAAGATACAATGTCGTTATAATACTCGTATTATAAAATTTCTTTCTTCCCGAATGAACCAAAGCTGTGTTTAAGTTCAAACAGATTGGTTGTCTCTATTGTTTGTCCGGAACCTTTCTGGTAGTATTTCCCGCGAGACGCCCTGACCGCTCTTTGTCGTTCTCATTTCAGGGGATAAAGGAATATTATGAGAGAGTGTATTTGGTATAATTTTGCATCTGTCATAACTGGGACGAGTCGATTTGTTTAGACGATGTATTTATTAATGTATACATTATTTTATCTAATACTAAGAAAATTACATAACAAAGAGCATTTCTAACACACAAAATAATATAAATCCACATACAGACATGTACATACAACTATAGTGGGTAAAGGTGTTAGTTGCAGATCGACCATGAAACCAGCCATGCGTGTCTAACTTCAGTGCGTACTTACTACAAATACGTATATAACTATTAAGCCAGCACATTACCTTGTCCAGTGCTACATTAATTACAGGGACACTGCCAGCTCAGTGAGCGAACAGCTGTATAACAAACACTCCTATAGATATGCGAGTTAATAATGTAAACCAAAAAATAGTTTATGCTTTTGAAATCGTAGATTAATCGATAGGTATTTTTTGAGATTAAAACTATTTTAATTATGATTTTATATTTAATGAAAATCATTTATATATTGATAAAGATATAGGTAAAATTACAATACATTTTCCATTTATATTAAATCGATATATAACGACGACATGAAATAATGTATTGTATCAAAATCAAAAAAGAAAAATAACATGAATGAATTAGAAACAGTTAATGGTTTTTAAAAGAAAAACGTTTTGTATTTCATACAGGAAGTCCCACTTTTAATATTTATCCGAATACCATTACGACTCACAGTCATCAAGCATATTTAAATCAAAAAAACACACATACATAATTAAATGTTTTGTCCATAGATAGAAATAAAATGGATAATAATGTTAATCTAAGCTTTTTACTATAGCTTAGGAGTTCCGATCTACACAAGATTCTTATAAGAAAAAAAGATATTTGTTTAATCTCGCTTAAGTAAGCACTATACGGCAGAAGCGATCGAAGCACAGTTATTAGTTTAACAACCGCCGGTAATACCAACATGCCTATCGCTTTTTGCTGGCGGCCTCCCCTTTTATACTCAATTTTTCTCATTAAGTATCATTTCTAAGGTGTGATGGAATCCAATATTTCTTATACTTTAAATGTGTATACATTTTTATTTCTCAAGTCATACTGTTGTTTTATTTTTGTAAAAAAGTTAATATTATTTAAGTGTTTATAACCAGTCTATAGTAATTAGTTCATAATATTTTTAATAAAGCTTACTTATGCCTATGCTTTGTATACTGGAGTAGACCGAGAGAAATTAGTTTGACACCTGTTTTCCACATTCCACCTAATTTAATGATATTCTATATTAAATGGTGAAACTTAGGAGACATGAAAATTTAAATGCAAATTTTCCCGAAAACTAATAACAATTTTCCCGAAGACAAATTTCATATTAACAATTCTTAAATTAACTAATAGATTTAATTTAAATTTAGCTTCCACCTTTGAAGCGCCCATCAGTATTTACTGTTCCTGATACTGCCATAAGAGTCTAAGTAATATTAAATTAGAAACACACTATTATCTTTATTATGTATATATACTTAAATATGTAGTATATGTTTATTAAAATACTATTACAGTAATGCAGAAGTAAGAACACAGGATATTCCAGTTAACATCAACATAATATACGTTGACTTCCATTGAAAACACATTTCCATCTAAAAGTGGTTCTAGTTTCAGCTGTATTCACATCTTGCAAATGCGCTCTGAAATTTTAAACCCACATCTAGTTGTACGTGAGAAAAACTTCTTTCATATTTGTTCAGACCATTTTGTATCAAACTTTATTAATTTAACTTTTTTTTAGTTTTTTACTTTTAACTGTTGATTAATTACTACCTACCCTCTAGGCATACATACACACCCACAACCTAAAGCCTAAAAAATCTATTAATTACTTACCCAAAAAAAGAAACCCCCACTTATACAGAAGAAAATTAGAGAGTAGTTTGTTTAACATTGCTATCAGGCAGGTACTCATTTTTACAATTCCTTTTCACCGTCCAGCGGTTCCCAGAAGCACTGTCGGTAGCACTTTATTGCGATTTGTTTAAACAGTGAATAATTAAAGCTCGAAATGAATGACTCGACGTTTTTAATCCTCGTCGTACTTTTTAATTTTTTTTTTCTCATTTTGTGTGAGAACCATTTTATGAGAAGACAATGGACTTCCCTTGTTAAATAGTTACGATCTCATTAATCAAGTCTGTCTTTTAATTTGCAACAGAGTTAAGCGCGACTGTCAAAGAAGGATAAAAGTTACTTAAATACGAATAGAAGCTATTTCGAATTCATTTCCCGAGTGGTAAAAAAGTTGGCTAGCGTTGTGGGCATTATTTATAAATCTCTGTTTTAAGATGACAAAGGAAACTAGTGTAAAAACTCTCTGTTTTTACTTATTTGGGAATAATGTTAACAAACAATTAATATATATTCGTGGGAGGCTGTCAATTTCACAAAGTCGTTAACATTTGCATTAAAATTGTGACAAAGGCTATTTATTGTACTGTAATTCATCACTATGTGGTATTGTAGATCACTGATATCATTCAAACTGTTACAATGAAAATAAATCAATGGCTATAAATATTTGCTTGATCATCAGAAATAGTCTCTGGTCATCTATTTTGTTATATGGCAATACTAAAATCTCTAATAAACTAATGGTAACCTCATTGGTGGAATGGTAAATGTGATGGTCATAGGTTTACTTCTCTTTCGAGAAATATTTTTGCACTAGGTACTCGTTGTCTAACTTGCTATGTGAGAAAGGCGAGAATCTAAAAAAAGTGCACATTTTCTTTCATTTCCCACTTAGCTACCAATATTAGTTATTTATCAGCTACACGCTGTTTCCCGCACTCAGCAAGGTAGGCAGAGGGAACCTTGTGTTAAGACACCAGAGCGAAATGAAAATAAATATTTCATTACCTCGAGTGGGGCTCGAACTCACAATCAATCGCGTTTACAAGCACACTTGCGCGCCGACTGGTCTCTGTTATTACCTAGTTTTTTATCAAAAACTATTTATCATTAAAACCTACAAAACTTATATTTTATCAAACAACAAATTCATTATGCACATTGTAATCGTATCACGAAAGTACAGTACCGACATGAATTATATATAGAAACGGGAGAAAGCAAAACAAACCCTTGTTCCGCCGTTCTAAACGCTCGGATGCCGGCAGTAAGTCAGGTTTCAGGTAAAGCCTTATAAATTATTTACTTGCTGAGCAAAGAACTAAAGTATTTAGCGGTAAGCACGGAATACACGTCGGATTTCTTTGGGAGTAGGTTTTTCTTTTTAGTAGTTACTGGTTTAAGTTTGGGGTTCCTTATTATTAGAGACACATTTTGATTATAGATATATAAATTTATAATTGTAAATCAAAATGCGAGGTCTAAGCTGAGCTTTGAGTTTATACTGTTTTTTGTACCAGAATGGTCTAAATTATACTAATTTTATTTAATAAACAAAGAGATTTTAAAAATAATTATAAAAACTAATTCTAAAAAGCCAAATAAATTTTAAGGAATAGTTGCAGTAGTAGTTTGCAACTACAATAAAAACTAAATGAAAATCATAATCAAATTTATCATGCTCATAAAAATATTCTTGTGCTTTTAAAATTACTTAGCAGTCTAGAATAAATTGTGTTAATATTAATTTAGAAACTTAAACTGTTTATGTTGCCCTAGAGACCAAAGAATTTGTGAAAAGACAATTAAAATTTATTGTTTTAGTCATTATTACATTTAAATAAATGGCCGAACTTTTTAATTATTTATATTAGTTATCTAGATTTAAAGAAAATATAATTGAAACAGAAATCGGAATTACGTTCTTCATTTCATTGAGGTAAAGAGAAGTCGAAGAAATCATCACCCACTTTTCACTAAAATAAATTGGCAGAGGCAGAGAGAATCTATTGACTTCATAAGTTGCGTGTTGAGTGGAGGAATTTAATACGCATTCTCGTTATATTAATTTCCTCGCTCTGGTAAATTATAGTATGGTAGTATGGTACTGAGTGGGAATCGAATCCACAATCATCGCGATTACAGTAAAACTATTGTAATAAAATGGTTATAATATTTTATTGTGTCTACCTATTACAAATATACAATTTTAGATCATAGACGTTACACACATACTTTCACAGTATAAAATAATAAACTTTATTTATTATAATATAAACAACGTAACTTCTAATGATTATGTTCAAATATTTTTTTATTGACTTTTATCATCAAAAAATCACTGTATTTTTAACAGGAGTGAGTAATTAAATTGAAATATTTTACAAGCTTTACAACCATATGGGAGGGAATATTTATTAAATTTATAAAACAAACAAGAACAGGTTGGTTCAAACCCTTTGCGTATAGCAGCAATAGCTACTAAGAGTATACCATAGAAGTGGTATAAGTACGAATGAATGATTCTCTAATCATAATATTTGAAATATTATTTCTTGTCGTAATAGGTCAGAGGACAGACGTAACACTTGTTGTTAGAAAGTAAAGAATTCTTTTTAATAATCTTTTAAATCTTTTAATTTCATTAATTATGCATCTACTTGTGCAAATGCATGATGGATGCAGAGTGCAGGTTGCAGGTGTATATTTAGTAAAATTTTACATTCAAGTAATTTTTTTGTGTTAGGTCTTTGAGTTTGCAGTGGAAAGACGACTGACTTTAAATGCAACGATTGTGGATTCGACCCCCAGTAATGGAAATATTTTTATTTTATTGATTCTTATTTGTTGAGTGTTGAGTGATGGAATACAAAGCGCGCTGTTGAGTTTCGCTGCTCAACAAACACAATCTAGAAAATTGGGCGGAAAATGGAGATCCGAGTCTCTTCAGACCATGTTCTACTCTCCCTCGGTCTACCTACTCCGATCTTTGGGTAAAATTTGGGAACCCAAAATAAATAAATACCTAATATAAATAGTTGTTTATGTATTAATAATAAAAATCCCCACATCTCTTTACAGAATAAATAACAGCTGACCTGGCTAAGATACAGTCATATTGCCACTACAAGAATACTTAAATAAATGCATGCCATTTCTAAGTAATATATCGTTCTCTACGGATGCTAATATAAAATTAATAAAACGATAACACTACCATACAATAAGCGAGCAATTAAAGAGTAAAGATAACGACCATTGTTATTTAAGATTTATGTGGGACTACATACATACGAGGACGTGCATATTATGTACTTTTGCTAACCTATACCTATTCTTTTCGACTTTAAACTTTATTTCACCTATAGGTAAAAGGGAACCTAGTTTNGAGTGAGTAATTAAATTGAAATATTTTACAAGCTTTACAACCATATGGGAGGGAATATTTATTAAATTTATAAAACAAACAAGAACAGGTTGGTTCAAACCCTTTGCGTATAGCAGCAATAGCCACTAAGAGTATACCATAGAAGTGGTATAAGTACGAATGAATGATTCTCTAATCATAATATTTGAAATATTATTTCTTGTCGTAATAGGTCAGAGGACAGACGTAACATTTGTTGTTAGAAAGTAAAGAATTCTTTTTAATAATCTTTTAAATCTTTTAATTACATTAATTATGCATCTACTTGTGCAAATGCATGATGGATGCAGAGTGCAGGTTGCAGGTGTATATTTAGTAAAATTTTACATTTAAGTCATTTTTTGTGTTAGGTCTTTGAGTTTGCAGTGGAAAGACGACTGACTTTAAATGCAACGATTATGGTTTCGATCCCCAGTAATGGAAAAAATGTTGTATTAATTATTTTTATTTTATTACTTTTATTTGTTGGGTGTTGAGTGGTGGAAAACAGAGCGTGGTGTTGAGCGATGTTGAGCAATATAGAAAATTAGGCGGAAAATGGAGATAGGAGTCTCGTAAAACCATGTTCCCTCGGATATCTTTGGATAAAATTTGGGAGCTCAAAATAAATAATATAAATAGTTGTGTAACTATTAATAATAAAAATCCCCACATCTCTTTACAGAATAAATAACAGCTGACCTAGCTAACATACAGTCATATTGCTACTACAAGAATACTTAAATAAATGCATGCCATTTCTAAGTAATATATTGTTCTCTACGGATGCTAATATAAAATTAATAAAACGATAACACTACCATACAATAAGCGAGCAATTAAAGAGTAAAGATAACGACCATTGTTATTTAAGATTTATGTGGGACTACATACATACGAGGACATGCATATTATGTACTTTTGCTAACCTATACCTATTCTTTTTGACTTCAAACTTTATTCCACTTATAGGCAAAAGGGAACTTAGTTATTATTAATATCAGTAAAAAAAGTTTAATCACGTATCCTCTATATATAAGTCATACAAACATTCTCGAATTGAACCTGACCTTGTAACATTCTCTGAGGATATTAATATTAAATTCATACTAAAACTAAGAAACGTCGAAGATATAAATAATATATATACTAAGTCCGATATAAATATTCTGAAACGACGTTAAATTATAATATTTCTTGATCAGAATTACAAAGTTTTCGAAATATCTTCTCGAAAGATGTTTTAAACGTAACAAAAATTGTATTAGTAAGTTTCTTACTTTAAGCATTGAAAAGTAAAGATTCTTTTGATAAATTTTACTTGCGGTTCATCCATATTCCATCTAAGTGCTTTCCAGTTTATTTTATCTTAAATACTTATGTTTCTCAATATTCGTTGATGAAAATGGAAACATTTTATAAGAACAAATAAATAAAGAATATCTTCTTTTCCCCGTTTATGAAAGGCAAAGCGCGGCGTTGAATTACACCACTCAACAGGCAATGCCTCCAGAATTCGGAAAAAATTGGGGATATATTAACACTACATTCCCTCTGCCTACCCGGTTAAATGCGGGATACAGCGTGAATGTGAAAAAAAGAAACCGTTTCAAATATTAGAAACAGAAATAGCGACAATGTTATTTTGATTTTTCGTAGCGTATGTTATAAACATCTAAAAGGGCGTTCTAGCCAAATTTTATCCTCGGGGATTCACGCTGACGTATTTTATAGTGCTGTGCAGTTACATTTTAGAGCCGGTTTTTTTAAAGCCGTGTCTGATAGGACAGATTTGACCGGAGTCGTTAAAGGATTTACTTTTGGCACGAGTTTGACGATGGCGACACTTAAAAATATTATTTAGATTTAAAATTTTGATGTTATTTATGAATATTATAATTTGAGCTTTGAGACGCTTCGAGTTTGTTACTATAAAAAAATTATATATATAACTTTATAGTTGTTTTTTAGGTTCTTTGATATTTATAATGAAGTTTGGAAAATAAATTCTTATATTTTAGTTATTATATTTTAGAAAAAATATCTTATATTTTATAGAAAAAACGTTATAGATATGATGTGTCTCTCTGCCTAGCGCCTACTATTTGTTGCGCCCACAATAATCTCTTTTTTTTATTATAAGCACCTAACTATAATATAGGCGTTTTCTATGTGTTACGGCACACTTCAGCGCCATTTTTTAACGAAATTATTTAGTAAATTACCAATTTCAAATATTTTTCACAATTTTATCTAATTGCAAACATTTCTCTAGTCGGATTCAAATCTACAACCACCCCATTTATCATATAAATATTTATGATGCCATTTACCTCATAATTTCGTATATAAAACCAACCAGTCATTGAAATTCCGACTCCATGGCTTACTTAATCCTGAACATTGATAGTATATTAATGGCCTCGTCAGTATGATGTAATTATTATAAATGGTCCGGGATAAAATATTATTATGCTACGTAAGGAACTTATTGGCTGTACCGCGAGGAGTTGCCTCTCTTAATTACTGCGTATGTAATCTGATTTATGTTACTTTTATATGTAAAGTTAATGTATTTGTGATTGGACTTTTGTATTGCTTTGTTACGTTTTCTTTTGAAATAATCGATTCGATTCTCGTTTCATATCGATAATTGTTAGGAAGCTTATTTATAAAATTTTAAATATAGGTCGCGTATGAACCCATGACATTTTTTCCAAAATCTTCATCTAGATCGTACTTCTAGCGTATTACGAAACCAAAAGCACAATTTCACGTTCCCTCTAAAATTGTCTATTAAATATTAGAAATATCTCCAATAATTACTCAAAAAAATGCGACAACTAAATAAGAAACACTATTTAAAAGATCAGAACTAAAATAATACTTGTAAGTATTTCAACTTCCTTACCTATTATAATCACAAGAATAATCTTTTCAATCTAAACCCAAGGTGCGATGATCTAGCACTATAACGATTAATTACTGTTACATAAAAATACTTGCCGTCAATCAATACACTTCGTTTTGACGTTGAAGGCTTATTAGCGGAATTATAAGTGAAGCGTAATTATCTACTCACGAGGAACTTGTAAGGCCCTCAGTGTATTGAAGAGGTAGTATTAATAATTTCTTACTTTTCCTTATATTTTTATAATAAATATTATTATTTTGAAAGACACTATTAATAGTTAAGAGCTTTGGTATTGATATGGTCTTTGTTCATTGGTATTGATATTATGAAGTGTTTTGAGGCAGCTTAATTGAAATCGGTAAAAGCAGAAGTTTGTTCTTCCTCTAAATATATTAAAAAGCTTTGAAACGGTAGAAACGGTAGGTTATCATTTAATGTTTGTTAGTCAGTTTAAGCCGTTTTCTCTATCACTAAAAGTCGTGTTCGTTCTGATAAGTCCTGGTGGAAGAGCTAACGAGAGTATTTTTGTCCTGAACTTGCCTTAAAACTAACAACAACTAAATAAACATTAAAAAAAATATTTTACATACCAAAACAAAATTTATCCTTATACAATATACATACATATATAATTTTAACCCACTTAACAACAGTAGAAGTTAAAAACCAATACAAAGCTTCTACCAGAGCCCTAAATGTCCGTGGGGTATAATCGTGATTCAGTTCATATTCACAATAAGGTGCGTACAGCTCTGCCATTACCCTGTCACAGTCGACCTGAGTAAAAAACCCATTAGTATGTGATACTTCGACACGACCGCTAATTATAGACCCGTTTGTTTGGTGAAAATTAAAATATATGGAATTCTTACGGTGTGTTAAACACACGTGTTGATCAATTTAATAAATATTTTATTATTTTTTATAATTTGCTTAATTTGTATAGACATGTAGTAGGAAGCTACTCGTACGTGTGGAACAAATCTTGTGAATGTTTATATTCGTAAAGGTAATTAAAGTTAGAGATGTTTTAATAAAATGTTATAGGAGAAAAAAATCCATATAGTATACAAAATTTTATATCAATTATGTTATCTTATTATATGTTTTATATTTTTTGTTTGGTTCATGTATGATTAAAATTAGGTAGGTGAGTATATAATGGAATTAGGGCATTTACATAGTATATAGATCATTGTTTTCAATATCGACCTGTTTTCAACATGCGCAGTGGCACATTATCTGACGGTCGTGAGTTCGATTTCCACTACGGGGAACTATTATTTTCATTTACTCGCTATTATAAAAACACAGAGGCAGAATTAAGGTCCACTACTCAAAACGCAAAGTATCAAAAATTTTACGAAAAGTAGGGAAAGGAGTGTACTAGCAGTTTGCCTCACCTGCTATATTCGAGATACAGCACGAAACTATTTATAAGCTATACACTCAAAATCTATATAACTTCACTGACTCCCAATATAACAATCCAATTATAAACAGGCGTTCATTTATTCCCACTCATGACTTAGCAAGTTGGAATATGGCACACAACCACCAACCAGTATAAACGCTGACGTTCCTTAAATCACCGGATATTACAGCCGTTGCATGTTCTAACTCCGAACGTATTAAGAGACCGTGTGCGGTTCATTGGCAATAAATTATACAATTGGTGGAAATTTAGACGAGACACGTTGGGGAATTGCGGTTGTTTAAATTCAGTAACAATTGATCCTGTGTCTGGAAAGTTGGGAACTAAACACGTAAGTTGCGGCCTGCCGACGTACTAATATTGTGCCAAGACCACTTTCATAACTTCGCCTATATTAACCCACGGGTATCTGGATTGTTTAAGCATGTAACGAGAGATGATATATGAAGTACGAACGCGGCTCAGAGCTGATTCAATTTAGTTCAGTACTGTTACTGCTTGCACTGTTTGCCGTGAATAGTTGAGTTCCCTTGTGCTAAATGTGGTGGATATGATTAAAAATTTATCTTTCTAAATTAATGTAGAACAATTTTTAAATTAAATAATTTGGAATGCTTCTTGTTTGGTGATATGAAAAAATCGAATAAATACGTTGTTTCTGTCGTTGAAACTGAGTGCGCTACATATAGCTTACGCATTGATGTTGATTGGATACCATACATCTTCGCCTCGACCCATTTTTCTTTTTCAATGTATCCTCGTAGTGTATTTCCTGGAACCGTTCACTTTGTTGGGTATATGCAAAGCTTTTTTAATAAGAGTTCGGGCTCGTTTTATATCTTTCCTTCGTCTCGAGGAAAATGTCAGCAATCTATGGCAAAATCCTACTTTATTGTTATTGTACCGCATTTATTCGAGACTCAACCAAAAAAGATATAAACCTGGGAACCGTTTGAAAGTAAATAACTTACTGGTTGGGACGCACGAAGCCTTTTGTACGGGTGGATTGCTGAGATAACAATTATTGGTCTTTTATAGAACCCACGCTGCCAATCGGCCAATAGACTCGAGGCGGCTATTGCTACGTGAAAAATGGTTATCTTTGTTTGCACACATCCTATTGGAAAAAATATCCTTATTAAATATCGTAATACTTACTCATAAATTATGAGAAAAAAAATATTTGAACTTCACAACTTTAAATATAATGAAATAAAGGATCAAAGTGCTTACAATCTTAAAACGACCTTCGATCTTTCATGTTTAATCCAGTTTTCTTTTTTCTAGCTCTAATGAAAACACGAGCGACTCAAGTCAAACATGGCTAAAGGAAGACATCAAAGCTGCAGATTTGATATTATCTAGGAGTTAAAGCTGCAAGAGCTTGGTTCAATTTAGGCCCACTGCCATATTTTGATTGTAGCTTAAAATATTATCTTAGCTCCCGCTTATTAAGCTTATTAAGGCTATCAAAAAAAGGCCTTTTTGGGTCCGTCGTGACTGGAAAAGTGACAAGTGTGGGATCGATTCCCACTCGGAGAATTGAATTATCTTTTATTCATATTTTAATTTCTTCGCTTCTTCGCACTTCGGCGGCTCTAGAATTCGGCGGAAAGTAAGGGGGCGGAATGCCATAACAGGCTTACTCTGCCTACCCTGCAAGTGTCATACATCTTGAAGCTGAGAAAAAAAAACACATTACATTATCTTAAAAAATTAAAATTAAGGTCCGAGCACGCGTACAGCGACTAACCAAGTGTCAAAGTATATTTTATTATTTTTGTTTCTCGAGCCAGAAAGAAAGTAAATCCAAATCATATGCTAATATAGCATTAATTCTTTAGAATACTTCGACGTGAGGAGGACTTCACTCGACTTGTTATTCAAATGCTCTCCCGAAGGGCGCTGACGAATTATAAAAATTAAATTTCACTAAAAAGCACCTCGCATTTTATTCATCGCTCCCCGTCTCTAGACGTGAACGAGTCGATGCTCACTACAAGATTTTCCCTAACAGAAGTGGACGAAAGGTTAGGTTTTACTGGAAGTGGAATGGTTTCCTTTTTATGGTATTCTTTTTTTAGTAGGTATGGTATTCTAATATAATATAGTTTATTTTCTACACAAATTATATTTAATAAAAACTTTTCAACTAATAAATTACGTGTAATTAGTTAATGTAAAGTTTTAATAATTCGTTATCATGTTTGAAACTATTAAATTTTCAATGCATGTATTAGACTTTTTAATCCAATGTATTTCAAAAACTTGCTATATTTAAAATATTACTAGTCACTACTTTTTAACTATTAAATTTTCTCATCGATGTTCAAGAGCTTTAAAATAGTTTCCTACAAAAATATGTATAGTAATAATTATTACTTGTTAGTAGTAGTAATAATAATTACTAAAATATGTATAGTAATAATTATTACTTGTTAGTAGTAGTAATAATTATTACTTGTATAGTATTTGAGATTGTGGATTCATTTATGTAGATGTAAACTAGCAACCCAAACGCCGTTTCACCCTCTTAAACTTATTCTTTATTATATCTAAATTATATTTAAAAATGTTCAGACAAATTATAGCCTGTGTTATTCTATTGTATAAGCCTTTTACTGTAGTTTCATCTAAATCCGTTCTGTAGTTTTTGCGTGAAAATGGAACAAACATCCATACTCACAAGCCTTTACATTTGAAATATTAATAAGATAAGATTATGATAGTTAAAACGTCAGCACTTCCAGTACAAATATATTATACTAACCCAAAGCTCTTGTGTAGCAAAGATTTTCATATTCAATTACAAATAGACAAGTGCGTCTCGAGTGTCGCCTTTGACGGTGTCACGGTTAAATTCATTGGGCGGAGGGCCGGGTCGGATTAGCAAGGCACGTCATGTAAAATTTTATGCCATTTAAATCTTGAGAACTTTTTAGAATATTTATTTTTAGTAAAGTTTCTTATGAGAATGTTAATTTAAATAAATTTGTCGTTAAGTACGAATTAGGGGTCTAATCTACCTGCGTTTAAATATATACTGTATAATATGTATATAGTAAACATTTAAGTATCAAAATTATTATACATAAATTATTACTCGCTTAATAAATGTGTGAGCAAATAATTTTTAACATACGAGTATATATCTACAACAAAATTTAATAAGCCTCATATCATATTATGCCAATATAATACACATCGACGGCAATAAGACCACAAATCCGTAAAACGAGATGTAATATTTCACGTACATACTATATGTACATAATATAGTCATAACATTAACATACTAATATTATAAATGTGAATGTTAGCTGTTTGTTACACTGTCACGCCAAAACTAGTTTACCGATTAGCTTGAAACTTATACTATATTCTAAGAGGAATTAAAAATAACATAGAACTTTTTTATTAAATATCTTTTTCTTTTTAATATTTTTCAATACCTTACCCAACAAGTTTATGCAGGCAAAGCCACGTGTATCTGTCTAGTATTACATATTAATATAAATATATTGCTACAACTGGCGCACAGTGTATTACGAACTGCTTCAAAGATCAAACGAAATATATGCAAAGGGGAGCATCTCGACACGACCCGAGTCGACTGGGTACGAGCCAATATGCAGCTATAGCTTTGTGCTAGAAATGTTTTATGTAATTAGCTAAAGCGCTTAAATACGTAGGGAGGGATAGTTGAATAGAATTTTTAAATTTTCCTAATGAATGTTTAGATTGGATGTACAAATTTCATAGCGTAATATTTGAATATAGATTACTATTGGGGTTGTTTAATAGATCTTTTGTATACCCCTTCAGTGACATGTGTCCAAATAAGGGAAGTATGTTAACCCCTAATCCACAAAGCAGGTATTTGGACTCGGTGTAGGAAATGAAAACCAAATGAGATTAAAATAACGTCTAAGGTTAATTATTTATTAATCTTGTAGATGCAATGTGGATTTTTTGTGAGTATAATGAAATAAAATGTTAAATTTAATTATAATGTCGTCAACCATTCATTGCTTACTATAAATTTATAATGAAATTTTGAAATATATCCTGCATACTTACTTCTGTAATCATGTACATTCCATAAGTAAAAAAATCCAATGCCGCTCTACATGTAACCAAACTTAGAAAATAATAAGGCGATATCTAGTTATTTTTATAGAAATACGATATTGCTATAAATATACAAAAATATCTGTTAAATATTAATAATAAGATAGAGAAACACACTTAATTCTTGTAATGTTATTTTAATTCGTCAATATAATGTTATGCGTATACGAATTAACATTTAAATTAACCACCCACCGAGAATTAGTCGGTTAGCGGATAACGTATCGAAATATTAAATGACACTAGCTATTTAACTGGTTCGTTACATATTAGGTACATATCGTCGTTGGGAGTCCGCTTTACCTGGACAAAATCCTTTAATCCCCATTTGTGGTCATTCTACAGATTAAGATAACAATAATATTTTTTTTATCACTTGTCAACTAACTGTCAAATTATGAACGAATTGAAAGGTAGAGCAGCTGAATATTAAATTAAGAAATCGCATAAAGAAATGAATTCATTTCAAAGGGTTTTAGTTCGCAGTGTTGATTTTTCTGACACGGCCATTGTTAATGTGTGAATGTGAAATTAAAATTTAAAAGCGTCGAGTTTGTCCGGAACAAGTTAAAAGAAACACAATGCTGTCATTTATTGTAATGTTAGGCGACGGTAAAGGGGTGGACATTTTATTTTTCTTGTATCCAGCGATAACTGAATCTATTCTTTTTATGTAATTTTATACGTTTAGTAAATATATCTTATATAATAAATTCAAGCGCATTGTACATAAGAAACCATTGTTGTTACTAATAAAATACCAGAAGCCGGTCGGGATCCTTATTATATAAAAACAACAAAAAATAATTGTGTTGTAGGTATGTGGGAGAACCACTAAATTTTTACTTTTTTGTATGATCTGTGAAAATTTTATCTATCTATCACGATTCGAAACATCCTGATCACAGACGAACGTGTAAACAGCAAAGTCTTAGTAATAGGTTCTCATTTTATTTTTTGGGTGCGGAACCCTAAGAGGGTACATTGTTCGAAGTAGTGTAAAAACATAACATTTATAATAATTGTTACTAAGTACCTACTTATTGGAAATTGACAGTCAGTTATAAATTACTATAAAAACATTTAAAATATTTAAATTATCTATGGTATTTCACATTGCAAAAGTTATTTATAATTTTCAATAAAATATTCACAGTTATATTAAACATTTTTACTATAAAATAAAAAAGTACCTGTGAATTTATTTCCGCAATTTTATTTTATTTTATATTGCTTTGTTATTTTGACAGGCGCTTAAAGTTATAAATTTCACTTTTTAAATAATTTGTTTTAATTAATATAATGTCAATCGTTTTATTTTTAATTTGTAGATTCAGTTATGAAAATTAAATTTTGAAAATGTATTTAAAACTCAACGAAATAACGAAAATACATAAATCATATAACAACCTGGTTTGTGAAGTAAAAGCCAACCCTCAGCTCGAAATTTGTGGCTGATTTCATTAATATTTTCCAGCTTATTTTCAAGCAAACGCTTCGCACTTGACCTATTTTACTATGCACTGTGCAGATATAGAGCGAAATTCGGTACAAGCCGCTCTCATCTGTGAATAGTGTTTGCGGGAACTTAAATCACGTATAATAATAAAGTAAAGATTCTCTTTCGAGTTTTGACTGACGAGTTTACTACTGTTACACCGGATTAACAATTAACTAGCGTTTGTGTTTGGAAATACACGATAAGTGCAGGTTCGAATCCTACCCAAAAATATATTTTAAATATTTACATTTAAATATAACCTTTTCGGCGGCTGTGTCCAATGTGTGCGACGTTAGTTTTCACATTAGGCTGGTTGTTGAAAAATTTCTAATTCGCTAAATGAAAATTTCAAAAAAGCTTTTCCAGAATTTCGGGTTGAGTAGCGTAACTCAACCCCGCGGTTTGCCCGGGAATCGAACCCACACGCACGCTTCTACCCGTGCACCACGACAGACCTCATGAATCTATACATGTGTATCTAAATGCGACATATTTCTCTGCGTTTCATAACAAAATAAACAATTACCTTGAAATATACTCGTAAGCTAAAATATTTATTTAATAACCCAAATGGCTAGCTAATGTTTAACGGATGAGCTAGGATGGTTTATGGAAATAATAAGAGATGGATTACTATCGGGTTCAAGTAGGATCACTGTCGGCCGCTATTAGACAGGGATAATACGGGGGTTTTTGCTAAAAACCTTTATAAGCTAACATTGATACGTTGCAAATTCTAATAAATTTTAGTTTTACTACAGTTGAATATATTTTTTATGAATTAAATTTTCGTTAGTCGATTCGATGCTGATATTTTTTTTATTATTGAAAACATTTTTTTATTTAATAAAAAACTTAAAATTATAAGTTAAATAACTTCACTCTGTATATTGCACACATCAGGGTTAGCAGAAGGAACCTAGTGTTAAGACACTCCATTCTCTACTTTCCGTCGAATTCTGGAGGCATTGCATGTTGAGTGGCGGAACTCAACGCCGAGCTTTGTCTAGACACCAGAGCGAAGATTTGAACATATAAATTTAAATAAATATTTCATTCCACAGAGTGGGGATCGAACCCATAACCAGTCGCGTTTACAGTCACACTTTGTGCCCCTACGCCACGACTGGCCATTTATTCTTGAGTCAAATCCTAGAGAAATTGTTGATAGAGTTCAAATTACTTTTTTATTTTCCCATATACTCTGTTAGTAATAGATAAACACAAAATGCTTTTTCGATTTTTTTTTCTATTTTCTTTAATAAAATTACTTACACTTCGTCACAGGAGATCGAAAATTATTAAATTACATTTGCCAACCTAATAAAAATTACTTTATAATTAGGTTAAATAAAGAAAAATTTCAAAACGTCTTTCCCAAAGACAGCAAAGGTCGACATTAATTATAATTCCGGTAATTGTGTATGACAGGTTCAAGTGACAACTCACGTTAAAAATCAAGCGGTGCTTTAAATTTATTTTTTAAGTTTCACGCTTGAAATTTCGCTTCAGCTTTTTTGTAGCCTGCATGTAGCAGGGAAAGCAGAGGGAGCCTAGTGTTAAGACACTCCGTTACTCATATTATAGAACGAAGAAATGTAAATTTAATTTCTATTAAAAATATAAATTCTCTAAAATAATTGTTAAGTGCAAAGTGGAGTGAAAAAAGTTACGAGCTAGGAATCTACGAATACGAGGATCCTCTTGAGGAAAGNCAGGAGATCGAAAATTATTAAATTACATTTGCCAACCTAATAAAAATTACTTTATAATTAGGTTAAATAAAGAAAAATTTCAAAACGTCTTTCCCAAAGACAGCAAAGGTCGACATTAATTATAATTCCGGTAATTGTGTATGACAGGTTCAAGTGACAACTCACGTTAAAAATCAAGCGGTGCTTTAAATTTATTTTTTAAGCTTCACGCTTGAAATTTCGCTTCAGTTTTTTTGTAGCCTGCATGACACTCTGTGCCTCACATTATAGAACGAAGAAATTAAAATTTAAGTTGTATTAAAAATATAAAGTCTTTAAAACAAGTGTTAAGTGCAGAGTGGAGTCTTACAGCTAGGTTCTCTCGACTATTTGTAGGAGATGAGTAAAAAAAGTTACGAGAAACACAAAGTGTGACTGAAAACGCGACAGGTTTTATGTGTTTTAGCACTAGGTTCCCTCTGTTCCCTCTGCCTTCCCTGACACGTATGGGATACAACGTAATACTAAAAAAAAAGAAAAGAAATACATTTCAAGAGCAATTTACTTTGTAAATATCTTTCATTTTATGAGTCGTAAAACACTAGACGAAATAAAAATTATGCCATGCGACATGAACTGTAATTACAGTAAGTATTAGGGGAGCGAAATTACAATTTATCGTTGTCTGGTGTTGTCATTATTTTATTCCTATAACATTATACATAATTATATGCAACATAAATAGTGTATTAAATTTTATGTTAAACAGAAATTTACCAGAATACTTTTAAAAAAATTAAAACTAATACTAATTACTTACGTTTATATATATTTATGTAACATACCTAAGTATTTTTATTGTATTTTAAGTATTATATTACACACTTAGAAATGAAACAAAAAATCTGTTATTTAATACAGTCCAAATACGAAGAAACTTAAAATATATTATTATTTTATTTAAAACAGTCCAAAGCCTAGAAGACCTATTGCGTAAATAAATAGAATCGTTTAAATATTTTGGAAAATACATGTGAAATTCTTAGTAATATTTTTTGCGATATTTTCTTTTTGAAATTTGTTCCTCTTTATAATGTTTTCTCTTTTCTAAGTTTTTAAACCAATCTTCATTCAATTTGCCTCTGCCCTCAACTACAAGAGTGGGTAGTCTCGCTCTCGACAACAATCCTTGCAAGGCTTGCAATAAAAACGACAAAAGCGACATTGAAACAACAATATTTATCGGATCGAATCCTATTGAATGATGATGATACGTCGGTGCGTAATTAGCAGAAGCACTTACTCCAAATCCAGAACTACCATAATGACTGCCAAAACTTCTAGAACTTGTAGTTTTCTTTACAATATTTTCACTGTTTGCTGATAAAATTGGTGATTCAATTTGGTACTCTTCGCTAACGATTTTTCGCTTCAATCTATCTGACGCTTTCACATTACCAGTTTTAGAATCCTGATTCATATCTCGTATTTTCCTCAACACCGTTTGGGCGTTCAATTGTATTTTATTGAGTAGCACCTGAATTTTGGAACTCTGCTCTTTTATCACTCTCGTCATATACTCTTTGAAGTTTTGCATTGACGGCGTCACGTTCGTAACTTGCTCCTTTGAAATATCGGATTTCACAAAATTTAAGTGTAAAATTGCAAACAAAATGAGTGAGATCAACGACATGCTTACAATAAATGATTTATAGGAGAAAAGTTGGATATATATGAACTTTGTATGGATTATAAAGTTAAAATGAATATGTGCCTTGTACTTTGATTTATATTTATCGTGAATTCGAGGTTCGTTAAATGAGAAAATGGCATCAGCAACTCGTGTAGGAGACAGCGGCCGCCAGCTGTGCGTCATTTATATATTCTAGTTTCTAGTTCCTATTAAGCTCACCATACATGGAAGATACAAAGGATTCAAATGTTGTACCTTAATTAGATCAATGATCAAAATGTTAATGCGGACTAAGGGACACGTCGACTTTCATATAACATACGATTTACTCTGATCCCCCTTGTGGAAATGGCTTGAAAAAAAAATATTTTAATCGATCTAAGTAACAATGCTATTTATTTATTAATATTATAATATAACTTTTTTTTAGTACCATAATAAATAAAATATAATATAAAAGGGCATAAGTAATATATTTTATTCATCATTTATTATCTCTATTTAAATTTGCCAATAATATTGTTTATTATATTATATATTTTTTATTTTTCAAATACGCTCTTCGTTAATAAAATAGCTTAAAAGAAGTAAATATTTACACACATGCTCCTATACTATAAAGAGCATGGCGTATGATTTCTCGTCGCCCTGACATTTGACCTAGCTGATCATACTAATTCACAGAACACAATGCGACAGATACAGTTGAAAGTTTGTATGATTGATACCACATTTCTTCTAAACAAAGTAAATAATTTAATAAGAGCTACTATAACCGAACCGTAACTGTCGTGCTAATAAGTTGAATGAAAATTATGGTATGGTTTATTAACAAGCATACGAAACACATTTTGAAGTTAATAATTTTGTATAACGATATTAAATACGATTAAATATATTTTAAATAAATTGCTAGTCCTGCCGCAGGGGCACAAAGTGTGACTGTAAAATCGATTGGTTGTGGTTTCGATTCCCGCTCGACGAAATTAAATATTTATTTAAATTTATATTTTCATTCCTTCTCTCTGGTGTAGAGGCAAAGCCCGGTGAGTTCGGCCACTCAACACACAATGCCTCCTGATTTCGGCGAAAGTGGGGAACGGAGAGACTTAACACTAGGTTCTCTCTGCCTACCCTGCTGTGTGCGGGATACAGCGTGAAGCTGATTTGATTTTGATTGTATATGAAACTTTAACAAAATGTACATAATTATATACTGCAGTTTTCTTCTCATAATTTAAATATAGAATAAGGAGTTTTTAACTGATTCTGGGTTTAGTGATTGTAATTTTAATGAGTGAAAAGAATAAAATTTATATACTTTTGGGATTTACCTTTCTGCAAATTTATTAGTGAGATTGAATTGAAGTTAATGTGAAGATTTTCGGAAAGTTTACCAAACATAGCCAAGCAATTTTTCAAAATTCGAACAAAGATGTAAGCAAAATATGAAGAATACAGAAGCGCCCTCTATAATTTTAAACTTGAATTAACAGTAGCTATAAATGTCATACAAAGCGCAATGGAAGTGCAACACGGCCATCTGTTGAGCAAATTTTAAAATAGTAAAATTAATTAAATATATAGACAAAATATCACTTTAATTTAATCAACTTTTATATAACATATATATTGACATTTATATATAATAGAATTTTCTTAAAATTACAGGTAAATATAAAAAAGATGCGCATGAGCAGTCGACAGTGGCGACATCTATATTATAATGGAGCAAATATGTCATACGAATCGAACTCTCAGATATCATGCTAAGTAGTGCGTGTATATGCTACGAGATGTCGCTCTGATATATTTAAATGATAAATTGAACGTACTACTTGAAACATTTTATATTTTTATTAATTTTATTCAATTTCAAATAATTTTATTCAAAGTAAGAAGTTACCACCCACATTATTTGAACGTCAAATAATTTACCACCAGTTCACTAAACTTAATGCCTCAGACCTGAGAAGAATTGGCGCAAGAAACTCAGCGGGACTTATTTATTTTTATTTTTTTATTTGACCAACTTTTAACTTCAATGATATTGTTGCTTTTGTCCCGTCCTTAGTTCTACGAGTCGAATTCACGACATTGCTTATTAAGTAGCGAAATTTTACTTCGGTGTATCTTTACAAGAGCAGAGAAATTAAAATAATTCAGAAAAATATAAAATTCAATTACCAATTGAATAAACATTATAAACATAATAATGAATTTCAATTATTATGCATACTATAAATGCACTCTAAACTGACATTAATACAAAATTATTACAATACATGTTTGCACTCCGCAAACATTACATATAAAATTTAATGCTCCAAATCAAATATACACTTAAAATAGCGCTCGTATGTATCCAGCGTGTTGACCTAATTATGTGACAAGATAATAGCGATTGTTAATTAACTGATTAATTAGCTTTATTTATCTAATGTTGCTGTGATTGAAATGTCAGTGTTTCAGAATTGTGGTTTACATTACAGATACAACACCAGTTTGACCTGTTTAAATTCATATACTTATCGATTTGATGAAATAACACCTTTTTAGGGTTTTATTTGTATATCAACATAAGATCTATTTTATTTAGAAGGCAAGATGGAAGTTAAGATGGCTAATGGAACTTCCATTAGCCACCTCCTAGTTCCACTGTCAGGTCCCCGTAATCAGAAGAAAATTTTCTTCAAAATACCCTACATTTTTATTAAACGTAAACGTGCCATTTTATTGCAGTTTTCTTGGAAAAATTAACAAATCAATAGAAATAAAATTTCCTCTACTAATTTAGCTCATTCACTCATTTCGCTGAAAATACGAATTATTACAATTTTAAAAAGATTTTTAGTTAACGCAACCGTCACCTAGTGGGCGGTAGTGGACTTAAAAATTACGTCCAAGAGTACGAAATGACATTGATTATTGGAAATTGGATCCAAGAATAGTATATGGGGCCCCCGATCAAAGAATGGAAAATATTTTTCAATATGAATTCCGTAAAGTGAGAATCAAACCCACTGAAAAATATTTTTAGAAATTCAGATATAACATATAAACAAACTGCGTAAATATGTTATTAAAGTTACCAACCATAAAACATTTAAGAAGAAATCTTATACGCACCAAAGAAGTGAAGCCGGGCTATAATTATTGTGTACAAAAAAGTAAAAATTAGGCTTCACTTAATTTAAACACACTCAGTACACATTTACTGCACATACCAGTTAATTAACAAATTAAGTTAACATTAACTCATTAGTAAAACATCGTTATCCTAAAACGTCTAAAACCTGCGTTAGAATGAGTCTTATGCAAACAAAAAGTTTTTTATCTTGATGCATAATTATCGAGGGCGGAAGGGCCGTTGTCGTACAAAATAGAAAGTGGGAACTTGATACAAATGGTTGGGCTCCCAATATTAATTCCTCGTTTGTTAGACTACGCGGCGATTTTTCTAAGCCTGGTAAGGTTAATTGTAACGAAACGACGATTAGACAGAGAAAAATGTGGAGAGGATTTTCTATAAATATTTAAATATACAGTTGTTGTAAATTGTTGGTAATTATGAGCTATTAAGGAAGTCAATAATATATAATTAGCTAAAACGTTGAAGTATATTTTCCTTACTTTGTAAAAAATATTTTACAAAGAACAAAAATATGCTTAAATTATGCATATACTTTTCTTATATACACATATATTCTTAATATTAAGGAATGGGATAAATAGAATCCTAACATTTTAAAAATACAAATAAAAAGCCAAGATTTACGCAAGCGAAGTAGTGGGAAATAATTAATACAAACAGATATTTATGTGTAAAAATATTGTAAATATTTTTTTTTTACAATATTTTTTTAGGTTTTCTATGTGTATCCGCAAAATATGGGATAAAGCGAGAAGGTGAAAAAAGTGATATTTGGGTTACCTCTACAACATTGATGTGAATATTTATATGTAAACCTATTTTTTTAGGTTATATCCCACAATATCGTTAAACTAATAACAAAGAGCCTATTCTATCAACACCGTTCAGGTGCTCACGTTCACTTAACAATGAGAAAAAACGCTACATATAAAAATACTTCATTAAGCCAGCCTTTATCTTTCGTGTTAATCAGTGGGCGTGGACAACTAAAATCTATTTGGGAACACATAAAATGTCTAACACACATCAATATGAACCTAAAATTACTTGTTTAACTTAACATATAAAGTTTACATTTGCTTGGCGTTTAGATTGACTTATTATCTTTTAGTTTTGCAGCTTTTCATAGTTAACTAGTGTCTTATAACGACTTTAAATTTATTGGCACATCCTAACACAATTAATCGTGAATTAAGACGTCCGTCTGTATGTATGGTTTAATTTAACAATTACATATACATGTTGAAAGGGTAGAATTACATTTAATAGTAGAATACTATAGATCGATATCTAATGACGTAAACTAATTTAGACTTTCTACTAGATTAAGAAATTATATTATTGTATCCTTTTATTAGCTTCACGGTGAGGGAACCTAGGAACCTAGTGTTAAAATGCTCTGTTCCCATTTCCCACTTTCCGTCGATTGGGCAGGCATTGCGCATGGATTGTGTGGAATATAAAGCGTGATATTTATAACTCTACATATTATATACTTAATCTTATTTCTTTTTACCTTTACGCATCTTTACATTTTTACGGGATAAGGAAAGAATACAAATGTACGCCGTTCCTACATTTTGTAATTTAGTTCAGCTCCTATGAATAATTTGACACTGATTTGATACATAGCTATTGTATTAAGGTCATCATGGTGCAGTGAGGCAGGGTTTGACTATGAACACCACGATTATGGGCTCGATTCCTGCTAAAAAAAATTTCATTTCCACTCTCTCTTCTAAAAATATATTCAATGAAGAATACATTTACTGCAATATGTGAGGATTAAATATTATCTAATTTACTTTTAACAACCGTTCGTAAATGTTTCTTATAAGATACGGCCAAATATGAAAATTTATCAAATATTCATAATTATATTAAATATTGAAATCAAATCTTGTTTATGTAAATGTAAATTATATTAATTTTGTTCTATTTATATTTAATTAAGATATATGAGTCTTAATTCTGTTTGTTTGCAGAGCTTTCGTCTTATTTTGATAAAAGGATCGGCCAAGCGGGCCGCTACTTAACGCTTTAAGACCAGCACAACTGGCTACCTTTTTTAGAATTAAAATATAATAATTTAATTTTATATTTCTGTTATGTTGTACTTGAGTATTATATCTAAAGAACGGGGACATTAATATTACGTCTATATATTAGTATTGCATGAAGAACCAGAAGGACATTATTGTTATTATATTAATAAATCACAAAACGCAGAAGAAATACGTAAAATAATAATTTCGCTTGTATTCCGTTTTACTTAGACACTTCATTATCCACTTTCTGCCCAACAACGAGACAGTGTTTTGAGTGGCGCAACTCAGCGCCGCGTCATGCCTTTCCACAGGAATGAAATAAAAAAAAATATTTCCACGAATGGTTATCGAATACAGCAGAATATACAGAATCTACCTCAATGCGCCAAAATAAATATAATAGAAGTTCCTACATAATTTTCGATAGGTATGTATATCTGTTTATTTATCATCCCCGGGCCTAAAATAATCCGCTTAAATAAATGTCACCGTAAACATTTTAAAATTGACAGTTTATTGAACTACTTTCATCAGATAAGGCTGAAACAATTCACACTCGTATTCAATTTGCCGGCAGCGTTGTTGGGAAATAATTAAAAATGCAATTAAAAAGCCCACATAAATCCGTCACTACTCCACCCAACGGTTTAACATAAAGTTACTATGAACATTTTGTATTTTGGGGTCCCGCTATTATATATTAAAATCTTTTTGCGGGACCCTAAATACTTGCTTTGGTCTTTCAGTTAATTTTTGTAGTTTGATTATAAAAAATATTATAAAGAATATTATTAGAAAGAATTAAATCTATATTCTCACGTAGCAAGGTTGGCAGAGCAGACACTGGGAACCCAATGTCAAGACACTCCGTTCCCGTAAAGTCACTTTCCGCTGAATTCTGGAAGCATTGTCTGTGGAGTGCCGAAACTCAACTCTATACTTTGCCTCATTACCAAAGTAAAGTCTGTGCCACAACTAGTCTCACATGTATACATTTCTCATTGAAATTAATATTAATATAATAATTCTAGTTTCTGTATAAATAAATTGAATATGTCGCAATTAAATATTGTACTAACTAGTTGCAAGTGACTTCACAAATATGGATATCGATTTATTAAGCTATATAAGGATTGCCTAGAAACTATCTTGTATTGATATTTTTTATATTATTAAGTATGATATGTATTGTTGGTATGTTGTTTGTGTGTTATTCTTTTAAATGCCAATTTTAGTTATTACATTTAAGTAGTTTTTATAAAATTCAGAATGCATTAACTTTAATAAAAATTATGTCTCATATATTTCGTAATTAGCCTTCGTGGCGCCACCATAAAGATTAGTTTTCGAACGTGTGGCCTTCGGGCCACTTGAGCAAAATTTTTGTTTTTCTACATGCATATGCATAAAATTGTAGAAAAAAACATTAATGAGGCATTTTAAGATATGAACAAAAATGCAGTGCAAGCCAGCAAAGTGTAGAATTTAGTTTTTTTTCTCGACTCAGTATTATGTAGACATGTAAAGTTAAAAAAGAAATGCTGTAGAAGTTAATGCATAAAAATCAAATTATGACTCACATGGACAGATAAGTTGAACACTTTAAATTTATAACTATAATATAATTTAAACCAATAAATTGGTATTTTTATATCCTTATATTATTTCTGAAGATTGTTATAAAGTAAGAAGTGAATAAAATATATCAATTGTTGTGATATCAGGATGAAGTAACTAAACTAAAAAAGCTGCAATTTATGATAAATCATAGACCCTTTGAAAAGTCTCTTTGACACTTTTCATTAAAATCGTTTTTACAATTTTTATTAAAAACTGAAAGAAATAACTTGATCATATTAATTCTATAAATATTACTTTAATACAAATATGTACAGACATATCCAAAATATTAAACTAGTATACTATACAAAAGGACAACAAACATAAAGTCAATAAATTGTTTCACTTTTTATGTATCTTATTAATTGTAGCACAGGTGTAGGCAGGTGCGTTTGTTTATCATTAAATTGCCCAATTTCTTCCCTTAAAGCGGCACGCAACTGAATATTGTATTAACGAAATCAATTTTATTTATCGAGGGGTAGCAATTCATTTTATACGATATCATTGTAATAAATATAACGGTAAGTATTCTATTGGCTTCATAATGGTTTCTACGAAAATATCTGGCAAAATGTGGAATTTGATTATAAAAAACACATATACGTCCTACGTCATTACAAAATATTAACGTTCTCTAGACGCAGTTGGAAAAGGAATGTGATGATTGTGGGATCAATTCTCACTTGGGACAATGTTTTTATATATATATTTTTTAAAACTGATGACACTTATAAAAAAGTAAATAACCCTTCGTTAGCAGTCGGGTTAAAAAGTTACGTATTAAAGTTGATTGTGGGGCTCAATGAACGAAATTAATGACGTTAGTGTATACGATTTAAATTAATTTATCTAACATCGTCACTTTATACCGAATTGATAAAAAAAAAAATAATATTTGGTCAAAATGTGTGCAATGGAAAAAAAATAATACAATATGTTTTTATTATTAAAAATGAATTTATTACTTGAAATATTAAATTGAATGTTAAAGCTAGATTATTATTAAAAACTCTAATATTAAAACAAAACATAAAATGGTTATAGTAAAAGTACATATTGTCGTCCATCGTGATATACTTATACATTACACATGCTTATAATGTTACAAATTATATTAAGTTAAAATGAAATAAAAGCATACTTTAAAATTAAATAAAAAAGAATAACTCGGTTCATTCTCACGCTTCTATCAATACATGGATCAGATAGATACATATTCAATTTTAGAGCGGGAATTGAACCCACAACTATCGCGGCTATAGTGAAACACTGAGTTACGAGGGTCTTATGCGGGACACAGCTTTAAGATAGAAAAGAAATCTTAAATTAGTGTCCATTTTATATTTTTCTATGTTTTCATCTCTGGAATAATAAAAAAATATGCCTTAAAAAACTTAAATGTGGTGAACAAAGCGTTGAGTTACAAAATTCTTAAATGCAAAACTTAAAAAATATTCTCTTTAATATTTTCTATAATATCGCATCTGCAGTTTACATTAAAAAAACACGAAAAAACTAAACAAACATTAATTAAAACGTCGCTCTTAACTAGCGTGGAACTTAAAACTTTTAGGGTCCTTAATTATCTTGCTGTTAATTTAAAACTGCTCTCTCTAGCTTAGAGACAATAAAATTGGCAAGAGACCGTGTTTCATTATTGTTTTTACTCTCATTTACTGCTCGCTTTCAATTATTTATCGTAGTTTTGATAATGACAGTCGTAAAATGTCGATATTTGGTCCAAATTAAAATTTCGGAGTTAAGTCAAAGTTATCGAACTCAAATATTTGCATATTATGGAAAATTTCTTTATTTTTCTTAAGTTTTTTATCGCTTGTAAAAATATAAGTGAAAAAAGTTAGTTTTGAGTTTGGTCATTTTTATACTAGATGAGTTTAATATTAATAGTTCAACAGAATAATATCTACCTCAGAAAGAAAGGAAAATTAAGATAAAAATTATATAAGCAAAATTATAAGAAATTATTTTCATTTCCGTTACAAATTACAAGACATCGGATTATTAAACATTCTCAGTCGTATATAAATAATGATAAAATACTTGATAATACAGATTACTGCGTCAGTTTAAATATTTAATTTATTGAAAAAAGAAAAATAATCGTTTTAAAACATTATCATAATAAGTACATAAATTTTATTTAAGAATCATCTTTCATTTACTATTTTATTTCATGCTGGTTGTTCAAAATTTACATAACCTTTATACAAAATAATTGGTTCTACAGTTAAAATCATTTTATAAATTTTATTTGCAAACTTTAAAATAACGTTTCTTTTAGTATTTTTGTTGGTCTCTATATAAAATTCTAAGCTAAAATGAATTTATTTTACTATTTATCTAATGTATGTTATCGGAGGCAATTGATATTTCATCAATGTCAAAATTTAACTAAATAAAAACGCTTTTAGTTGATCAGCTTTTTAAAATTGAAATAGATTTTAAATATAGACATCCAAATAAAATAAAAAACATTTTATCCAAATATACATACTTTTTCATTAGTCATTTATAAAGGGCCTTTATAAAGAAATTAAAATTAATTTAAAATAGAAGTTAATTGTAGAAATAACCGACTATGAGTATTTTTTGTATTATTAATCCTTAAATTATAAGAAATTTGTATATTTTGCTAATGCACGAATAAAAACGTAATTCAAAATCGATATCCAATTTTAGCCAAAATCGAGAATTTAAGATCTTAATAAATACTTTGTTTTTACTATGACATGCTTATATTTTAAAATTGATCCTCACTAAAATTACATGCAAGTTGCGCTTAACTTTAAAGTTCTGTCTATGAAATGCTATTGCTATATTTCAAACCACATTTTTAACTCATTTAAAGCAGAAACAATTGTACAAAACAGTACAAAACTATAATAATCCGATGCCCATAATAAATAAATAAATAAAATATTAAGTATGAGTACTAGCCAAAGCGGCCGCTATGCTCGAGCTGGTGATGGGCGGCTGCGGTATGAGGAGGTCGGCGAGGCGGCCGGCCTCGCGCAGCCCCGAGAGGAACGCGCCGTGCACCGTCGCGGGGTAGTTGCGCATTGTGTGCTCACCTTATAGAGGAATATTAATGAGTTTCTTTAATTTTCATTTTTTTCAGCTTCACCAGAGATTAACGTGTTTGTAATTAACGTAACGTGTTAACACTAACACTAGCCTACCCTGCTTTATCCCGCATATAGCAGGGTAGAAAGAGGGGGAAAGTGTTAAGTTAAAAAGACAAAAAAATTTAAATACTATTGTTTTTGGTTATTAAATGCCACCAATATTTTTTTCCTGATATAAGTTCCCGTTCCCGAACCGTTACGATTTTATTATAAGTATAGATTGGTTTGTCTAAAATAATAATGTTATTAGATCATGGAAGTAATTCCCATCATAAAATACATAATTTGGTAAAACAAGTCGCTAGTCTATAATATATTGTTCTTACCAACAATAAATCTATATATTAATAATTATTAATGTTACCAGCAAAAAACAGTCTATTNATGTCAAAATTTAACTAAATAAAAACGCTTTTAGTTGATCAGCTTTTTAAAATTGAAATAGATTTTAAATATAGAGAGCCTCATGCAAATAAAAGAAAAAAACATTTTATCCAAATGTACATACTTTTTCATTAGTAATTTATAAAGGGCCTTTAAAAAAATGTAAATTCATTAAAAATACAAGTTAATTGTAGAAATAACCGACTATGAGTATTTTTTGTATTATTAATCCTTAAATTATAAGAAAATTGTATATTTTGGTAATAAACACGAAATTTAAAATCGATATCCAATTGTACCCAAAATCGAGAATTTAGGATTCTTAATAAATACTTTGTTTTTACTATGACATGCTTATATTTTAAAATTAATTCTCACTAAAATTACATGCAAGTTGCGCTTAATTTTAAAGTTCTGTCTATGAAATGCTATTTGTAAATTTAGTAACAATTCATAAATTTATAATTTCAAATCTCATTTTTAACTCAGTATTCAGCATTTAAAGCAGCAACAATAGTACAAAACAGTACAAAACTATAATAATCCGATGCCCATAATAAATAAATAAATAAATAAAATATTAAGTATGAGTACTAGACAAAGCGGCTGCTATGCTCGAGCTGGTGATGGGCGGCTGCGGGATGAGGAGGTCGGCGAGGCGGCCGGCCTCGCGCAGTCCCGAGAGGAACGCGCCGTGCACCGTCGCGGGGTAGTTGCGCATTGTGTGCTCACCTTATAGAGGATTTTTTAAGGATTTTTTAGGAATAAAATTTTTTAAATACTATTGTTTTTGGTTATTAAATACCACCAATATTTTTTTTCTGATATAACTTCCCGTTCCCGAACCGTTGCGATTTTATTATAAGTATAGATTAGTTGGTCTAAAATAATAATGTTATTAGATCATGGAAGCAATTTCCATCACAAAATAAATAATTTGGTAAAACAAGTTGCTAGAGTATAATATATTATTCTTACCGGCAAAAAATCTATATATTAATTATTAATAATGTTACCAGCAAAAAACAGTCTATTCTCTCCAGAAGTGTCCGGCACTGGTGCCGCCAGCAGGTCATAGTCAGTTCCCGAGGAACCCACCGCCACGAAGCTGTAGGAACCGCGGGCGAAGGGGTCTGCACGCCATCTGTATGTGTAGGAGTACGAATCTAATATTATCTATACTAGATAACCAATTGACGCGTACAATGTGTAAGCGTTGCCATAGCAACGTGTATGTAACTTTGTAAAAATAGTTTATTGTCAAACATATGGTGTGTGTTAAATTTATTTTAATAATATAATGAATTTTTATGTATAATTTAACAAAATATATTAATTAGGATGTTAAGAAATGCTTTTACGTGTTTACTGTAAATGTTTCACTTTGTTGCTTATTTTTAACTTTACGCGGTATTCTGCAATATAGCAGGGTAGGGGAACTTAACGCCGCGTTATACGTCGGTACCAGAACGAGGAAAATGAAAATAGTACATATTTCATTTCCTCGAGTGGGAATCGAACCAACACACTTTTTGCTTTTACTGTCACACCTTTGTACCCCTGACTCCTCAGCCAGCCACAACTGGCCTCACATGTAAAATATTCTTATTGATATAAAAATGTTACATTCTAATATTTTTATCAAAATATATAATAAATAAGAAAATATTCTTTACTTTTCTCCTAACACAAAAGCCTGTTATAAACATAGTTTATACAATTTTATAGGCGTTCAAACAAAACACATAAAATTCCTTGACCACAAAGTTTACCCAATGATCTGTACGAGTAGGTACACATTGTCGTGTGTTTATAATTTCCGGCATAAGCTCTAAATATGTATTTTCAATACCATTTGAGGCGCTGAAAAGCCACAACGCAAATTCCGCCAACATTTACGACGCAAACCATCATTTACCATAAGACTTTTCAATAATTCAAAGCCAGCTTTACCGCAAACATTTTAATAACCTAAATAACGACTACAATGTCATATTCAAAGGGCAAAACAATACAAATAGACGGTATTGTATGCATAAGCGGAACGTTTCGTGAGCGAATTTTGTGATCGTTCATATGGAAGTATTGACATCAATTTGTGTACGCTAAAGGGGAGGCAGAGAGAGAAATATTTTTTAGACACTTAAGGCACTATAGCCTATACCGTAGATGAAGTTCTAAGGGCGATTAACACACAATTCTAGCAACATCGGTCTAGTTTAGTGCAAACCAGCTCTGCGAACTGAATACAAAACGTGTATTGCAAATACTAGGTTGAAAGGCCGGGCATGTCTACGTCATGGGGTAATGGAATTTATTAACATAACCACTCGTATTGCATTCCGCCGGACGGATATAGAGCAATTTGAAAATCGAAACTGCGCGATTTAGCGTTCCAGCTGTAGCTGAGTCTCCTAAATCGGACTAGAAATGTTTTTTAAAACTGAATAGGATTTTAACAGGAGCTTATTGTGTTGTTTATGTATGCCATACAATTTGAATATATTGAATGACGAATTGTATATTTGATAAGCTATACGTGCTTCGTGTATTTTTAATTTAGTTTTGATGCTTGTTTATAAAATATTGTTTGAAGTTAAGCTTCACAAATATCCATCATATATTATGTCAAAGACAAGTAACAAGAGACAAATACAACTACAATAATTTAAATGAATGCTCAAATTATAAAAAAGAAACATTATTTAACAACGAAAGTAATTTCATTCCAATTTTAATATAAAACAATCTAAAATCCATATATTACCTGGTAACAACACATTCTTTGGGCTGTGGGACCGCCGCGTGTCCGAATATACTCTTCAGTACTGCAATGCACCGTCCCACTATGACGTCATCGGTGACGTTTTCCATTACCGCCGCGGCCTCCCCTGCGACCAGAGCCAGGAGGACCGGCGCGCTGTATAAGTTCCAGAATAGGAACAGCTCACCTGTTTGTGGATGACATGTATATTAGAGGTATAGTATAAAATAGTTATGCATAATATAACTATAATCAGATATAAATACTGTAATCAGAATGTAGGTACTGTTATATATATTTTGTTATGTTTTTTTTTCTTTTAAAATATACAATACAATTTCAGTAATTTATGTCGTTAAATATTCTTTATAGACGCATATTAACACTTGATGCCTTTTAAATTAAAAAGAAGAAAAATACAACAAAGAGGTCCGGCTCAGCATTTTTCCATTAAAGAGTTTGAAATAAAAGCTTACGTAGAAATGTCGGCATTTTAAAAGGAACAATTGAGAATAGCCACGACGACGACGACGACGCTTAAAATGAAAGTATTTATTTGCATGCGCGAAATACTTACTTCGACATGCACACATACATAGGTCTTACGTTGATATTAAATAGATATGGGTATGGAATTAAGTAAGATTAGTGATATAGTGGTAGGGATAAATTAACCTAGGGAATAAGTAACCCAATAAGGTCATAATGAGGTCCACGATGCTACTAAATGACTCTAGATCGACCGATATTCGAGTATCGAGCACGTGTTCCCACATAACTTTGCAGCTGATACCGACTGATATCCAATGTTTTACACAGAAACTAAATTAGGTTTTAAAAAAAAAAAAACACATTGTTCCGGTATTCCCATCAAATAAGTTAACTAAGTTAGCAGAGTACCGATACAAAGAGCTAAAGCAAGGTGTACAAAGGCATAACATAAAAAATAGCTTGTCTTGACTGGTTGCCGTGATTTATAACCCGGGGCTCCCCTTAGGGTTGCTCAGTGGCGTTAAATTATTCAGCTTTTAATTCGTTATCGCGTTGGCCACCGCTGTTTCTACATTTTACACTATTTACACCGGGAAATAATTTACGAGTATCATCCTCGGGGAGTGGACGCGGCGTGGTTAATTTGCGGGGTTCTGGAGCACGTTAGTATTGATATCACACACACGCGCGCGCGTCTTTAAATATTATTATTATTATGTTTGCAAGTAATTAGAGGTAACGTTTACACCTAAATGAGGTTAGAGTACGCAAATTTGATAAATACTAGTTGTGAAACGAGCAGGATACACTGAAACTATTAACGTCATGTAATATCTAAACACTAGACTAGTTGACTATGAAACATAAAAATAGTTTTTGAGTTCGAATCAGTACTTTGGTCATTAGCGCGTACAATTAAACTGACTTGTCGTTTTTGCAATATTAGTAAACTTGCTTTTTATATGATTTATGAATCGTTGTAGGTTCTTCTCGCACTAGTAAGGAGGCCTAGCGCGGCGTTTAGTTCCACCGCTCAACACGCAACGCCCAGATAATTCGGCAGAAAGTGGGGAATGAAGAAGGTACATACCTCAATGTGAACGGAGTGTCTTAACACTAGGTTCCTAGGTAACGCTAAAATTACAAAACTAAATTATGAAGTGGATAAAAATAATGAAATATCACTATGTTATTCTCTTTATTCCAAAACACGCACATAGCAACATGTGCGGGCTAATGGAACTTTGCTAGGCTTTTTATTATAAGAATTTAAATTTTCCCGTACAGGAATTTTTATTCGCAATTTCCACAAAAATTACGAGTAGGTATCTATGGCGTAGGTGCTATATAGTAGGGTAGACAAATGGAACCTGGTGTTAACATACTCCGTTCACCACTTTTCGATCAATTTTTGAGACATTGCGAGTTATGTGGCGGAGTTCAACGCCGCTCTTACTCTTGTTACCACATCAAGGGTAGGCAACCATAGCAAGGTAGGCAGAGGGATCCAGGGAACCTAATGTTAATAATCTCTGTTTCCACAAAAATGCTTCCGTTCCCCACTTTCGTGTTGAGTGACGGAACTCAATGGAGGATTTAAATCTATTTATAATTTTATCTACTATTTAAAGTATGAAATACAAATAAGCAAATAAATCTTAATTTGTTTTATACAAATTCAGCATAAATTACTAACTATTGTTTATAATTACGTAAACTTACCTCTGCTGGCGGTAGTCGTGCCGACATGTCCAAAGAGATTGGCGCTCGGGTCCCAGAAGGTTCTTTCAAAACATAGCACTACCTTATTTAGGTTTCCATAGCCGAGCCGTTTTATGGCTGCTACCTATAATAAAATTTAATTAAGATCATCAAAAGTACGAAGAAAATTAGTTTCTATTTTATTTATTAATTAATTTAAAATATATTGATAAGATACTTTACATTTAAATAGAAACAGAGGTATGTAGGTATATTAATTATAATATAGTATGGTATTACTTTACATTCACACGCTCACATAAGATAGATCGGATGTACTTTAATTTAGACAAACATAATGCTAATTATTTAATTTATAAGAAGCTCAATGATTTATCACTCAGATGCATTTTGTCCTTACCAAAAGCCCTATCATAGTTTGCCATATAAGAAATGTGCACTTTAAAGACAAAATATCATAGTTTACCAGAATTACCAGTTTTACCAGCATGAAGAAATAACACACTTACGTTACGTGTCCGAAAAAGTAAAAAAGTTGTAGTTTTTGTCTACATAATTGAGGAAATGAAAATAACTTAAATTAAATACAATCAATAAATAAAATATACCATACAAAAAAAATATCTACCATGGGATATTTCTGCCAGATATTAAAAATAAATATCCAGACAGTTTAACATTAATAAAGGACTCACTTTCCAATCAGGCAATGGCGGATCGAACTTAACGAAGTTCTGTTGATTTTGGCCGTTGTTCGCGACCGCCACCTTCAACACTCCCAGGGGCAGCGTGCACAGGATCACGTCGCCTTAAATACAACTCGTTATAAGTAAAAGCCACGTTGATAAATAAAAAATATAAGAACTTGGGAAGGAAATATAATTATATTTTGTAGAGTGAAATGATTTTATTTTGTATTGATATTGCTATCTTAATGAAGTAGTTGTTTGGTACTCTTTTCAATATGAATGGTTTATGAATATTTTGTTATACTGTAGACAACTTGTAAATAAGAGTAGATCGATAATTAATAAATTGTACAAATTCTTTATTTTAAATTTAAACTTTTAATTATTAATTTATTTTTAAATTAAAATTTTACATCTCCATGATAAAGACAATTCTATCTAAAAATATATAGGTTAAGGCAAAACAAATTAAGTCTATTTTTAATTTCCTCATTCAATAATTGTTTCACAATAAAAGATCTCAACACAGACTCGGTTCGCTGAAAGTATTGAAACTTTTAATACCATTTACTTTTAAACTTCGAATGAGACAACTGTACTTACTTGTTAAGGAAAGCACTTCTACAGTCTCGCTTACAGCATTATAAATTATAAGTTATAGAGCATTGTACTAGCGGCACAATTTCCAGTAATAATTGATATTGCTTTCCAAACTATTAATGTAATGAAAGTGGTCTCTATTCTATTCTATTCTATATACTGTCAGTATAGTCCATTATAGCGCGAGCCGAGGCGTGTGTAGATATTTTTGCAAGGGTTGATGGTGTAACGATATCTGTAAATGTATGGGATCGGCCGTCAAATGAAAAGGCCGCGGGCTAGAAGCAATCACCGTGAAAGCCTGACCTTAACTAACAAAGCCGCAACAACTTCCACATTCTGAATAAAGTGCTCTTTACAGTAATTGCGACCACGTGTGTTTTCATTAGCCCAATGCATACATAAATAGTGAGTGAAAATTTCTACTATAAATATGCTTCAGCCACTTCAAAAACACGCTTTTACAATTATGATGATTAACAAAGAGAATGTACGAAAAAAATAGGAAAAAATTAACAAACATATCTATAGCAATACTAACATAAATAGTATTAAAATAGATACCGCCGACAGGCTTAGATTTTTTGTATGGCGTAGCTTGAGTGTAGGTACCGCCTCTTTAGCGTCTACTGCCTGTCCACAAACTCCGCCTGTATGCAAATGGGCATCGCTCGCAGCGACCGGCGGGCCGGGGGGCAAGCCGCCAGGTCAACAGAGGCCCGAACGTATTTTTGCGCCTCGTCAAAGTAAAATTAACGCGTTAGAATTGCAAATCATTCCGCGACAAAGAAACGACAAGGAGCCGCCGACGGCGTTGTGGATTTTTCTAATAACCTCCATTACGGTGACGAGACAGCTTGCTTTTCTGTTTTTGCGAATCTCTTTTAATATTATGGTTACAGAAACTTAATTTTTATGATAAATATATACGTATTCAACGTCGTCAGAACATGGACAAATATTTATGTAGTTGAAATATTAAAACATAGTATGGGAGGAAAGTCGATCATGTCCGTGGTAAATTAAAAATCGATTCTAAAACAAAGTTGTAATAAAAATAAAGAGAAATCTCATGTATGTGAAGTCAGTGAGCGCTTTACAGATTACGTTCATACATAACTGTCATCGATGCATAATTTACTCGTAAGGAATATAAGGCAATAATTTATAGACGCATTTTATATCTATCCAAAAGACACGATGATATAGTGCCGTACATTAATTTGCCATACGAAAGGGCAGTTTTAATCAAAAATACATAACCATAGTACAAACTAAACATGTGTTGAGTAATTTATATGGTTAAATCGATCTCTTTGTAAAACTAAATATAAGATTTGTTTGCTAAATTGCTTAACACAAGTAATAAATCGATTTTCATGGAAAAACATCGATATTAAAATTATCTTTTTATTTGTGTGTTGTATTTAAATATTGTAAATGAACCATTTTTAAAAACGAGCTGTATATTTTTCTTAATTAATATTATTAAGAACAATTAATATAAAATGAAAGAGTATATTCCATAGTAAATTATGATTCCTAAGTAAGACAAGGTCAATAATTATACTAAAATACTCTTCAAATTTGGAAACTTAGAGTATTTGCTCATACATTTCAGCACGTGACAAATTTCCATAGCCCGGATATTTAGAAGGAGATACCTTTAAATGTTTGCGGCTGGTTCGGGGCGCGCGGGTTGACAGCCTTCACGGTGACACCGGGACCGCCGTATGATATCTCTGTGACTGCGGTGCCGAGCCTGATGTCCAACCCGTCCGACAGAGCCACTGGCACGCACGAGTAACCGTTGCGAACTGTAACAAATATGAAAGAATTTATATTATATGGCAATTATGACTAATTCTTTATATAGTATCGTTATTTAATTCCTAGTGAAAGATCTTTTCATTTTACAAAAGTAAAATATGAAAAAGTAAAATGGCTAATCTTAAGATGTGTAACAAGAGTTGTTTGTGGAATTTGGAGCCATGGCCAATGAATCCAGTAGTGATATATTTTAAAATTTAACATCTCTATACATTTTAACATAATGTAATAGTTATAGATATATCTTTCACTATTTCATACAACATTCATCAACTTAAATTAACAATTTTTGTAGTAAAAATTCTTGACACGAGATAGCTAAAATCTCATTTTGAGCTACAATGTTCATTATTCCTTCAACATTTTATAATGGAATCTGCGGTTTCTAAAGAACCTAGTTAAAAGCGGTTGAACTTTTCATAGTGAAAGACTCAAACTATGATTTATACTGAGCTTTTCCATGGGAAAAGAATACAAAATAAATAAGTGTACGGTTTACCTAAGAAAAGCAATAAATGGCCTTTGTTCCCATTTTGAATTTACTACGTATATTAAATAAATAAAAGAACTTTAGTAAAGAGGAAGTTGAAGTGTATAGTTATTAAGGTACCTAATTAATAGGTACGTATAACAAAAAACAATTCATAAAAAAGTAATCGAAATGAACATTTCTAAGTGATTCAAAGCTTTTAATATGCTAGAGAAACATATAATTTTAGAAATAAACTAATAAATTTATTTATAAGGTATTAAGTTAGGCTCTAAACCAATATTATTTTAAGCAGAATTTTATTTTTATTTAACATTAGTAGGTTTTCTAAGAAATTACAATTTTAGAATATTCATATTATATAGTTAATATACAAAATATAAATTAAACAGTTAAATTTAACTCTTAATACTTGACGCACAGATTTCTACTATAAAGTAGTTTTCAATTAGGTTGATAGCGTCACAATAGCGTCATGGCGCGGACTCCCTATTGTGCTTTAATAACTTAAGTGGATTCTCAGTGCACTATAAAGGCTCACACTCAACGTTGGCTAGAAGTGTCAATCTTGCATATAAAATAAAGGTATAATTGATAGAACGTAAGTATATATATATTAATTACTTTGATTTCTGCTTGAAAAAACTTTTACAACAATTAATACTCAATTAAAAATATATGATTAATGGGTAAAACTCCAAGCGATTACAAATAAAGCATGTATGTCATTAAAAATAAATAGTTTAAAGATATTTTCACACTTAACGAGACACTGAATCCAACAAAAATATCTACATTTATTTACATAGCATTGTGAGAATCATCATAATAATATACAAAAGAATAAATATCAAATATTTTATTAAAATGAAAATGATACCGAGGTGTGGACATTAAGTACACTCGTAATAAATAAGATATGCATGAGTGAAATAAGAAAATGACAAAGAATAGCCACCCACACTTTCGTTCGTCATGAGGAAGGAACGATGTTTACACAATGTGTGGGTGAAACATATACAATGGGAAGGTTTATTTCTTTACTTTTATTATAAAACTTAATGATTTACGAATACTTAAATTATTTCCCAAAAAAATTCAAAAAGAAATATGATTTTTTACTCACTAGAATTTCGAAAGTTAAATCGGGTACGAATCAGAATAGAAAATGTGTGTTAGGAATATTTCTTATAAGACAAAAATAAATAGTATCTTATTAAATATTCTTACTTTATATAATTGTAAACATAATACTATCATTCTTAGTAGCATTGCACTGTAAATAAACAACACAGACGCTTCTAATTTACGAAATAAGAACGAAAAACAACATTTTACAAGAAGCAGGTCATTACGGTGGTAATTTTCATGAGCAAATATTACCTAGATATAGTAACAGCGGCAAATAATTAAATGCTAAGTGACCTGTCTCTCTCGGGGCACGCGAGGGCGCACTTTAAATGCAAGCTGGCAACACTGAAGTTAAACCATATTACGTCGCCGTCGTCACTGGCCATTCGGACAAACTGACCGAAACTACACGATTAGGGTCATACTCGTAACTTCAGATGTGCTGAAGCGGTATATGAAGGGTATAAACTGAATTATTAGGTTGTGTAAAATTAAACTGTAATAACAGTTGAACTAAGTTGCTCTTATTATTATTATTAGCTTTAAGTTTAATGTTTAAATTATTCATTAGAATATGCTGCAATAGTACAGTAATTTTGATAATAGTGTTTTAAATTATGAATATGTTTTAATTACATAAATATAATGTGATGATGTTGTTTTGCATTCAGTCTTTGGAGACCAAAAAATATATTAATAATTTTTACATATAATATATTTTGTATATATTTGAGAACAACAAACAGCGCCGTATAACCTACTTAATTTATAGAAAAGTTCATATTTTTTCTTATTTATCATATAAGAAGATATTTTTGTATTTTAAAACGTCATGTATGTTTATTATTCATATAAATAAAACAGGAGTGAAATATTATAAAATTACTATTTTTAAACATTCTAATATTATCTTGTAATATTTACCAAAATTAAAGTACCACCATCTATAAAACCAAAGCGCTCAACGTCCAAGCGAAATCAAAGCATGACATTATTCTAGGCCATGCCTCAGGACTACGCGTACGAAATCCTAATGAATGGCAACCCTAAGTACGATAAAAGCCCGCGAATGGGGGCAGAGACAAACGGGGCGTTGCGTTTCAAAGGGTACTAAAACAACGTAAAGTAGAATTAATGTTATTTAATTTTGCCTTATTATAAAAGCAAACTGGAACAAATATGGATGTGTTTGCTTAACTTTGAAAATAAAGGGGGAAAATTAAATATTCGTCATTTTGTAATGGGTTTAGTTGATCTGAATTCTCTTACAACTTCTGTTATAAAATACATTAAACAAAAAGTTTAGTTCAATAATATAATAAAAAAATATTGTATGTTATAAACAAAAATGCAAGTTCACTTCGCAGTCGTTTATAGTATTTAAATATTATTCATACNTATTTACCAAAATTAAAGTACCACCATCTATAAAACCAAAGCGCTCAACGTCCAAGCGAAATCAAAGCATGACATTATTCTAGGCCATGCCTCAGGACTACGCGTACGAAATCCTAATGAATGGCAACCCTAAGTACGATAAAAGCCCGCGAATGGGGGCAGAGACAAACGGGGCGTTGCGTTTCAAAGGGTACTAAAACAACGTAAAGTAGAATTAATGTTATTTAATTTTGCCTTATTATAAAAGCAAACTGAATTGAAAATAAAGGGGGAAAATTAAATATTCGTCATTTCGTAATGGGATTAATTGATCTGAATTATCGTACAACTCCTGTTATAAATTCTAATTCAATAATATAATAAAATAATATTTGAGCATAAAAATGAATAAGAAAAATATTTTTCTTTGTATGTTATAAACAAAAATACAAGTTCACTTCGCAGTCGTTTATAGTATTTAAATATTATTCATACAAATCGATTGAGCTTTCGTGGTGTGCTTGTAGTGAAGTATTCTGAAAATTGTAACAAGCCCGCTATGCATTTATTTAAGATACTACACTACTGGATGTGCTATATTTTATGAAAAGAAAAACACAATTTCAAATGTTCACAGACAATAAAGCACGATGGGGTAACGAGTAAGGTTTACGAGGATAATGCAGTATTAAATAATCGAACAGGCTAGTCATGGCGCAGGAGGATAAAAGTGTGATTCTAAGTACGACAAGTACTGGTTTCGATTCCCACAAATTATATATTTATCGCGAAATATTAATTTTATAATTATTGAACTCCTATATATGTTGCATGTTACTATCTCGTATATTTAAAAAAGAAAAATACTATCTTCTGTATTTCAAAAGAAAACAAAGTGTTATTATTTTAGTGCTATCGACAAAAGTGTATCTCTTCAACCAGATCTAAATCTTCGGTGACGAAGCCCGAACATCCTTTGCGCGTTAGCATAGTTCATGCACCCACGGAACTTCTCATTGTCGGTAGTTTTAGAACCCCTTTAGCAATTTTGGCTTTGTGTTTGTATGGAATTTTTGCTTTGCTATCTAACCCGCGCGATATTGCCATGCGGCTTCCAATTTACCGACGTCTGAATAACTAAAGTTTTCATAGAAAGTTTAAAATTTTGTATTGCTTTGTAAAATACATCATATATTTTCACTTCAACGACATATAGACAAATAATAACGGTATTCGAGTCAATAAAAACAATCATAAAATAAAAACGTCACTGATTAGATTGTTTATAAGATTACAGAGACTCGATGTGATTTAAGGTGGTGTTATAAAAGTTTAAGACTATATGTTCGTTTTTTATAGCAGAACTCAGTTTTTAATAACATTTTAACAACAAATGCTATATACAAAACAACTGTATGAAACGTTTATTTACATTGAAAACATAAATTCTTAGCAAAATTTAATCCAAGATAGGCCCGCTACCTGTGTAGATAAGTGTTGTTTATGCTACGTGGTACACCAGAATTTACGATCGCCGAATTTAATTCAGAAATCGCCCATTAGCGCGACGCGACGAAAAAATACGCACAATTCGTTGCTTCGAGAGCATTAATTTAAGCTTAATTTGAATAATTCCGCGTGACGATGCTTTCAAATAGCTGTAATTAAAGGTATGCTTGTGTACGGCGTTGTGTAAAGCGTAGAGTGATAAGTATTATTAAGTGGTTAATAAATTTACAAAAAATGGCAAAAAATACTGTATAGCGTAAAATGCCTGAAGACCTTTCTCCTAGAATAATAAACTAAATTCATGCTAAACGACATTTAGGCTAAAATGGAAAATAATATATAAATTTCTATTTTTACATTAAAATTTGTACTTTTGTAAATATAAGGAACGCTAAATTCCTGCAATTGTCTTAGAAACATCGTCAATAGCTATATCAAAAGTTAACCCATAATCATTAAATATTCCAAGCGACAACTCACACAAGTTGTAATTGAAAACGTTAGATCTAATTTAACGTTCACATCGGACGGACGACCGGACCAAATGAACTGCATGCCAACATACAAATGTATGCAAATAAATTGATTTGACGTTAAACAAATAGAACTAAATACACTTAATCGCACTGAACAAACTTACGAATTGGCACAACAAACGGCGAACGCAAACCGAATGAGATATCACCAATCGAGTTAATAATCGAAACAATTGAATTTCGCTCGGCGTTCATTCGGTAGCTAATTATTCAAACAACCAGTAATTTACTATTAAAATATTAAAATTTTAATCATTCATTTTTCGTCGGGCAGATTTTTCATGTCACCGTAGCGACAACAGATGATCCATGATGTTTACTCGTGCCATCATAAAGGTTTTAATCAATATTCGACTGTCTTTTTACAATGAAAATATACATTTATGTACATATGTATATCTATCATTTTTATTTATCGTTACATATCCCCCTTATCCTATAGGATAGGCAGCGCAAAAGTAATAAACGTATCGTTACGGATGGGTGCGTGTTTGGGATCCTTTCAAAACTTTATTAACTCTTAATTGGTACAAATTTCATTAACGATTAATTTCCTTTGAAATTTTTTAACGGTTTATTGTTTTTTTTTTTCAAAAAACAAAATAAGAACATTTTGTTTACCTAAAATATGACAAATAACACTCCACAATAATGTAATAAATATATCTATACTTATTTATATTTAGAATATTGGTATTAATTTTTTAATAAACTACAGGCGTATACCTTATTTAATAGCAATGAAAAGTTATTGATTTGAGTCCACTTTGCGTTGGAGAATGACGGCATAAACTTCACGCTTTATACACAAAACTTGAAGTTTAGTGCAGCCCACTAAAATTTATGGCGACTGCTTTAGGAAGGTTAATAATGTTGAGATAATATTTATTTGTAATCAAACGGCCAGAAATAACAGGCGTAAGACGAGACAAATTTATTCATTCTTGTGTTGTAAAAACTTTGATTTGCTCTTGTAATTTTTAATTAATGATACCTAACATTTTTAAATTACATTATGCACCCTCGCTGTGGCCAGTAACAGTATTGTATACGGGTACGTTGCCCAAAGTGAAAAATACAGTGTTTGCGCAGTGTCTGCAGCCCGGCAGCAGGAATCTCCCATTATTAGGGACTATGCAAGCTTTCGTGTGAATTATACAGCGTTTTTTTATTCACGATGTCTGCAATGGCGGTATTGTATTTTTTTATTTCATTTATGTAAATTTGTTACCACGGAACAGCAGAAATGTAATATAGTGTATAACTAAGTTTTCTACAGTTCTACTAAATCTAAGTCTAAAAAGCGATAAAGCAGCACACATTTGTTCCAACGAGCCTCGCATACTATTTATTGTATAACAAAATAAAAACAATGAATATATACGGACTATTTTCAACGTTGTACCAATAAATTGTGGATAATAGGTGACACACTTTAAGCGAACAGACATAAATGATCAATTTATTACAACGGTTACTGCGAAGATCTAATAATTAGTGTGTTCGCGTTAAGCTAATCGACTGGTACTTGACGAGGGTCGGGATAGGTCGCCGCGCGCTCTGCCGGCCTGGCTGGAAACACAACTTGAACCATTATTCGACAGACGCGCTTCGACGCTTCTCAGCCCTTTGACGTCGAAAGGCCCCATTAGCATGGAGTGCCTACTTGATCTCATCAGTTAATTACTGACCTCAACATTAACTCGTATGAAATTAGAAAACATCTCGATAATTACGAGTGACAGCTAAGTTATGTTCGATAGAGAAGGTGGCTGTACTAACAACGAACGATCTCGGTCGCCCTAATGCATAATTTAATAGTTCGCTTTAATCATCATATGTAAAACGTTCGAAGGTGAAAAATATTTAAACGAGGGACGTCTCGAAATGAAGGCAGCGGAATCGTCAAATGAAACTGTTGATTGCGTACCGCGCAAAGTTACGCTCCGTCAATCGGAATTTTATTTACTCGGTCGTTCAAAAAACAAATATGATGGCTTTTAATTTATGAGCGCGTCCGTTGAGCTCTGATCAACCGATACTATAACACAGCATACACTCGTAGCCGGCAGACGAGCCGTTCAAATTCGTGATACATGTTGTTTTATTTGATCTTTTTATGGGTGCTCGTTTGTGCCGTGACGACGGTGTTCGAGCTAATGGAGATATCGTATCTGTCATATCAAGAATATATCGTTTGACAGTTTTATTGCGATTGCATGCGATGTTCAGATAAAAGACACGATTTAGGGGTGAGGATAACTCGGTCTGAAGTGAGTGGGTGTTCACAACTTATTTTTCCGCGACAAATATCTCTTAGTTAACTTTTGAGCAGGTAACTTACTCAAAAGATAACAGGACAGAACAAGACAATGCAGTAATAACGGCTTAATGCTCTTTTATAAAATAATTAACATCTGATTTTTAAAAGTTTTTAAAAAAATATTATAATATAAGTAAAATAAACTAAAAAAACAATGTGAAATAAAATTATGGCATGAATAATATTTTAGGATGATTCTCAACGTTTAGTATGAAGCAAATAATAATTTTTAATGTTCATAAAGCTTTAATAATATATACTAGTGATGTTGTATACTGGCTCATTCGTAGATAAATTAAGCGATGTAATCACAAAAATAAACTTAATTTGTGATTTTCACTTCATTGGTAGCGATAGATTATTTTGTGGGCGCAAAGACGTACCTATAAAATTTTATAGAAAATAACGAAAATTCTTAATTTCCTTTAGATCGTTACGAAAATAGTGTGAACAGTGTACACAGTATTAGTCGACCGTAAAAATAAAAAATCTTAAATACAAACGAAATAAAAATATACGGTTTTTTTAATGTATGAGAAAAAGAACTCCTATACATAATTTAAATAACCTACAATTAAAAAATATATATAAAACAAACACTTAACATACGCGCCCATTATACATACAAGCATAAACCAGTTCCGACAAAGAAACAAAACGAATCCCTAGTTAGCCGCGTCGACGGCCGACGGTTATTCTTTAGCGCAATTTGCTCGCAGTCGCCACTAAGTAGCCATTTAAAAGTAGATCACTCACCTGGCACCGGCCACCAGCACACACCAATGATTTCATTCAACGTGACGCAGCTTAAAAGATATCAGATAATAAAAGTACCGTGGACGCACATCGATGCGTTTAATCGTATAAAGTGACCGCGTTCATATTTAATTGGTTACTAATAGAGAGGTATTTAGCTCGTTTAGCAAATAGTCTGAGATATAAAATGTTACATACTTTTTTTAAAAAACGTAAACGTAAACGGGCTCAAATGCCGCTAAGTGAAATTTTTTATACGTTTTCTAAAAAAAATATAATATTTTTAGGAATTTAGGAATCTTAACACTGTTCTATATAATTATTGCTTTAAAATTAACTAGATTAGTCATTATCTCTACAACGAATACAAATATTTAGGTCAATTATAGCACATGAAATCTAAACGTAAGTATTAATCACCCTTAACGCATCCGCATTTAACGTAACATTGTTTATTAATTAATACATTGCCGCAACACGTGTGCATTAACATATGCAATTAGCAACCATCAATCCAAACTAGAATCCATAATCAGAAATCAATTATCATCGCATAATATACATTGTATACTTAATAGGTTTACCCTCTGCTTGACGCTGAACTAATTAGTTAAAGCACTAAGCTAAGAGAGTTTCCTATATGGGTACTTGAAGTATAGTCAATCTAGATTGGTTTGTGGAACTAAATATGTGGAGGGGAAACCTCAACAATTTGCAATAATACGATAGAGTCAAAGACCTAATTAAATGCTAAGCAAGTTAATACAAACAATACATCATTTACCAATTATACATGGAATAATACAATAAAATCAGATCTCTGGTGCATAAAACAATGGATTAATTTATAAAGACATATTAAAAACGATAGCACGAAATATACAACAATATCAAAAGTAAATCTGACTTCTAAACATATCAAGACGTGCAAATCTACATCAGCCTGACAGTCCTATACTGCATATTCTGTACGAGTCGTTTCTATTGCATAAAGCCTCTTGCATTTAACGCTCCCGTGCTTTTGATTTACAAAAGGACGTGAGCAAGATTTAAAAGATGCCGAAATCAGATCTTTGGATCGTGTAGACGTCTCCATCGACTGACAGACGTCGAGACAAAAAGGGTTTGCCTTGTAAGTCAGCACATCAGGACGTCCGAGTGGACTGCAGGCAAATCAGATATGAAAAAGCAATAAACTTGTGGTGAATAAAAGACAACGTATTGTAGATTGTATAGTCAATTCCAAAAATAAAAAAAATAACATATAATAATTAAGCTGTCGTAATCACTGTAATTGAGTATTAAAATAACGCTATCGCTGAGCCAAGCCAAGGTGTTAGTTGATGGTAAGGTATTCTTGTGATGGGACTATTGCTTGAAATGCGTTTTAAAAATATATTTAAAAGGCTATAAGCTTAGAAAAAAAATACGCCAAAAAAGTCAACCTGTATTCGATCATCAAAAGTAAATTCAAAATTTAATATAAAAAATATATCTAATTTTGAATTTACGTTTGATCCAAGCATCACATCTCTTCGCAACTAAATCGAACGCGTTGTAAAATTATCCACCTTCAATAAAATATATTCAAAATATAATAATTATATACGACTACGTTACTATCGACGACATTGTACGGAGGTTACTTTATGATGATTTTGTAAACAATATTAAACCATGCAAGTAAATTGCGGCCAGTTGTGGCGTAGGGGCACAAGCGTGCGCCTGTAAGCGCGACAGATTGTGAGTTCGATTCCCTCTCGAATAAATTAAATATTTAATTTTATTTTCACGCTCTAATAACAAAGCATAGCGGGATACAGCGTGAAGCTGAAAAACAAAATTAAAGTAAACCAATGTGCAAAATATCACAATTTCTGAGTATTTTAATATTCAATACACGTTTTACACCTATAATAAAATTAATTCTTTAAAAATGTTGCCATATTATTTACATCAATTAAAACTTAATTATCGTATACTAATAACTTTTGAACACTTTATATTAAGTATAATGTTTATTATTCATTGAGGTTACTTACATGAAATTTATCTAAAAGATAAAATCTTCCCCTTGAAAATGAGTAAGCGAAACCTCCGCGCCGCTGCCTTTAATTTGTCTTTTGACGTGATATGTGTCGACAAGTTTATGTTGGAGATGGGTTATGAAAGTAATATACGTTTCTTGGTATTAATAAGCGGATACCTTTGAGCACTCTTAAATTTATACGAAATATCTTTGGTTGTTAGTATATTTCTGTACATTTTATTTGTTATGGTAAAATTTAAACAAAGATAATGTTGAAAGATGAATATGTGAATGCAAGTTAGTGTGTTACACTGTCACGCCAAAACTACTCAACAGAATATCATGCAGATTTGTACAAATATTTTAGAGGTATTCGAAAGGCCATATGATACTTTTTATAAAACAATATATATTTTTAAAAATAAATAATAACGGGAACGGGAAATACGGGAAATGAGTAAAGAAAATTTTAATAAATGTAACTTTTTATTGTAATAATTATTTTTTATTTCTATCTTTTGAATAAATACCTATGTTTTTAAGCATTTTATAAGCAAAGAGAATAAATTTTATGTAAAAATAATTGCCTAAAGAAGTGACATTGCATATGTATATTTTCAGTAATATTCGATATTACATTTGAAATGATGCATTCTACATTAGACCCGATGTACGGTCGTGATCCAAGCGTAAACGATGATTACTTATTTTCTCCGAATCAGTAAAACCGAGCGAGACAATCACCTCGGGCGGAAGGTTGCTATATAAACATTTATTGACCATAAATCCCAAATGATAAACGCATTATACTGCCTTTCTCATTAAAGGCTTGATTTTGTATAAGAAACTTTTACGCCTCCTCGAATATTTACGCGATGCACTAAAATATGTTCCAGTATTTATTTGTCAGTTTTTTTAATAAGCTCCAAATTGATCGTTAATGCACGCACAGCTTTGTTTTTGTTTTTATCTAAATCAAACTCATATAATATACCTCATACAACTCATACATTTATGGTGACTTAGGTACTCGTAGGTATTGATTTTTATATCGTTATACTGTGTCCTGTCATATCTCTGTAGGCAGAGTTAACATAGTGTTAAGACACTCCGTTCCTCATTTTCCGCCGAATTCTGGAGTTGAATGGAGGAAAATATAAATTTTAATAAATATGTATTTCATTCCTTCGAATGGGGATCGAATCCACAACCAGTCGCGTTTATAGTCACGCATTTGTGCTCCTGCGCCACAACTGGCCTTAATAATATAAATAAAAATAAAAAATATTAATAATTTGCTATTATATTCATATAACAAACAGTACATTTCCCACATATCAGTATAATATCTTTGTAAAATGTTACACAATACTACTCTTCATAACAATCAGTACATCGAAGTCAAAACAAATGAGAATCACATAATCAGGTTCATATTTCTTATACAAATAAATTAATAAAACGTTTACTCAACTAACGGATGCCGACAATTAAATATCTAATTATTGAAACTTTTATTTACTGCCTCAGTATTTATTGATACTATGAATCTTTAAATATATGTGTTTGTGTAAGTACCTATGACAGGAAGAAATAAATATGACTAGTAATGAAAAGTGTGAAATATTTTAGATTGTAAATAAATTTGCGTCACTTTTAAGTTTGAATGTTATGTATGATTGGTAATATTTATAATATTAGACATTAGAAATGACTGGTTAATGTTTCCTGTGCCTTTATGTCTGAACTTCCAAAAGCCAATTTGCGTATAAAATTTCACAATGTAAACAGTCTAATAGTGAAAACCACAATAAAACCTAAGCAATATTAACCTAGTTTAAAAGATTAAAACATATTTCAATCGGTAATGATTTTGTTTTAGACTATGAAAAGATAATGAAGACTAATAAAATTTTAAACATCCCATCGCGTACACAAAAACTAAAATAATAAACATAAAATAAGCTATTAATAGGTAGTGTGAAGCAAAACGGAGCATTGTCGTGTAAATCTGCCAGCTAAGCCTGCGGAAGTGTCGCCTTTATAACTCGTAAATCAGTGGGCTTATCGGTTTACGTGGCCGTCCCGCCGCCCCGTCCGCGAAATATGCAACTGAGCGCCTTAATCGAAAAGGAAAGACAATACAAGAACAACATATTTACTGCATATTTTGCACACAATTGAATTGACGTACATATGTATGTGTTTATACAATGTTATTTGTATCTCGGATTCCCAGAGATTGTTTTCTATTATGGCAATGAAGATGGTAAGGCGGCAGCTAGTATATTTTATTATAAAACAAGTTGTTAAGGCCAGAAAATGTAGTTCTAGTTAAATGGTGCATAATTTAGTGTTCTATGTTTCTTTGTTTGTTCGTTTATTCATAGCTTTTAAGCGTCAGTTTTATATATGTATATTTTTATTACTTCACCAATGTCACAAAATAAATTGAAAAATATCTTAAAAATAAAAGTTTAGCCCAAAGCCCATATTATCCTCCTCATATCAAGAAGAATTAAAAAGGTAACAACATATATGTATATACAAAAATAAAACAAGCACCTAATATGTACATACATACATATTGAATTAAAATTTACCATTACACCTAATATATAATTTTTTAATACTCATAAATTTTTAATACATTTTTTATAGACTGATACTTATAAAGATTTATTTAAGGTTTATAGCAACATTCGAATACGTGTATTTTGTGAATATTTATAGCCTGCGTAATAACCGGCGAGAGTTATATCCCGTTGAGGCCAGGCCGACAAATTGTCCACCCGTTGTGAATTTGTATGCGTCACCATTTCACATTCTCTTTCATTATTTGAAATCTTTATTTACATTTTGTCGTTCTTATTTCTTGTTTTTATATGTCACCCCGCGTTAAATGAAGAAGAAAAAGGAAAATTATGATATCGCAATTTATTGTAAGTACATCGTATTATTTAGTTATTACAGGAGAAAATTATCAAATTGTTTTATTTATTACTTCCATGTATTTAAGAGTACAAAAGAATCTCTTGGCGTCAATGGCGCACCTCAGATATAATACATATATAAGTATTGCATTTAAAGGATCAGTATCCACATGTAATTCTGGCATTCGAACCGTTTAACTGACTTGATCAGAATGCCATAATCAAAGAACAAAACAGAATAGAACATAAATGTTTTGTAATTTTAAATTAAACTCTTTAACCGAAACTCTTTAAGCGGATTAATCACGTATATTTAGTACTAGTGGGCGCGCGCAGCTTCGCCTGCTTATTTGGACCCTTAGGGGTGAATTCTAATAAACCACGGAACACGTGTTCAATGAAATATTTTTAAGAGTCTCAATTTAAAATTTTATAAAAATCGGTGGCGATTTAAAGATTTTTCCATACAAATTTTCAACCCCTTATTTGCACCCTTAGGGAATAGAATTCTCCATTCTAGAAAACGATGAAACACGTGTTCATTTAAATACTTTTAAAAATCTAAATTTCAAATTTCATAAAAATCGGTGCCGATTTAATTTTTTCTTCATACAAAATTTCAACCCCTATTTCACCCCTTTAAGATTATATTTTTTCAAAATCCCTTCTTAGTGGATGTCCAGGTTACGAAAGTAAACATCTGTCCAAATTTCACGTTTCTACGCACAGCGGTTACGGCTGTGCGTGCGTCTTAACTCAGTCAGTGAGGACAAGTCCTTTTACATATATAGATAATACTTTTTTTGGAAACTGACGTTCGAACTGCTTGCAGTAGACCATGGTCACGGGTAATACTTTTGTCATGTTGAAAAAAAGGCCACATTCTGTCCAGGCATAGAGCACACAATAGCACAATAATAGACGTAAAGTAGAAAGTAGACACTAAGTAGATATAGAACACTCTTAAAAACGCAAAATATATATCCACTATTAGACCAATAAATCACAATCAGATATGCATATTAAAAATTACAAGATCTTAACATGAATTTTGCAAAATCACAGTGTATTGTGCGAAGTGCAATATGACACGAGCGCGGATTTACTGCCGGCCATTAGTCAAACAATATCAGAGTCATCCCGCCGCGCTGATCGAACACTCGATAGTCCCTGGATTCCTGTAGCGAAATCTATCACTGTGAAAATATCTGCACGTCAGAGATATTTGAAGAATTCGCTGCAATTTATAAAGTAGTTCAAATATTTTGTAATGCGTTTTTTATTTCCTGTACATATATAATTTATGTTCATTCAATCATGTATCTCTTCACTCTTTAACGGTCAAGTAGTACGATACGAGTACTTTGGACATTTCAATTGTAACTTTCCATTTTCTACATATCATACTTACCCGCGCCTAATTGTGTAGCACTTAATAAATTTGTGTGTCTGTGAGCTGTCGAGGCGCAGGGTCACTAATGATCGAAGGTACCGACGGTTGTGGGTTCGATTCCCACTCGGGCGAATGAAATATTTAATATTTTCATTTTTTCGCTCTGGTAACGATTGCCTCAAGCGCGGAGTTGGGTTCTGCCACTCAACATGCAACGCCCCAAGAATATGGCGAAAAGTGGAAAATGGAAGTGTCTTAATGGGAATAGAATGTTTTAACACTAGGTTCCGGTTTGCCTCTACCCGTTCCCCTGCTATGTATGGGATACACCGTAAAGCTAAAATATAATAGAAAATTTAACAACTAACAAAGGCAGAACATAAAAAAAACCCCTAGCAAAATCCAATCCAATCTTCAAACTCTTTTTTAACTGGCAGCTAATATTTGTAATAACGGTCCGCGCTTTGTTTCAAGTCAGTCAATAGTGAAATCACAAGTCGATATTGCATTTGGTGTACTGTCGGACGGTTGATTGACAGGCGTCGGGGTTAGATTAGATATATAAACGCTACACTATCTCGTACGGTGGAGCTCACTTTGTATGTAAATGTGTGTCACAAGACGGATACGCGGCCAGCATTCGCCAACTGACGCCGCCTTCCAGACCCTTGGTGAGATCTGACCGTTCACCGGATACGTTCATTCTATAATGCTTTCATAAATTATAGCATTGTTCTTAATTTCGTTGCGAGAAAGTGCTTGAGTGACTAATGTGTATTGATGAATTTAAGAAACGTCAACTCTATATGTATATTTTATAAGTTATATTAAAAGTAAAACGATTTATTTCTCTAATGCAGCAGTTTTAAGTTTATATAATATTAATTAGTATAAAAATGTTATGTCTAGAATTTCGTGTCACTACTGCAAGCGCAGAGGCACAAGCTTGACTGTGAACGAGACAGGTTTTAGGTTCATTTCCCACTCGAGGATCATGGAAAGTCTTAATAGGTTTCCAGGTTCCCTCGACCTGATATGTGTGGGTTACAGCGTGAAGCTTTGATAAATATTGCTATTATATATGTAATTATTTGTTGCTTTTTATTTTAAATATCTATAAAAAAATAGATTCTAAAACCTAAACTAAAACAGCTTATATATGTAATTCAAACAATAGATTAGATAGAATTCTATGCCAATAGACTAAATTATTAATTAATTGATTGTATAGTAGAATAGTACTTTAGATGAGCGCAAGCTATGCATATTAGAGGAACCGGTCGGTCCCAATAGAATATCAAGATTGCTGTTATAGAGCACCTTTGCACTTAGCAACATTCACCTTACTTAATACACGTTACATAATAAATCAACTAGTTAACTTTAGTTATCTTTTACAAGATTGTTAAGAGAAAAGTTTATTGTTCAGTGCAGCCACAATTCAACGTAGTAATGGGTTCAAATTAAATGCAATACTTGTAAGATAAACTGCGTCGTTAAAATCAGTTTACCCAGTATGGGAGATAAAAAAAAATAGTGTATCAAGCGCACTTTCAAGATGCAGGAGATGCGTTAAGATCATAAATCAAACTAAATAAACGTGTAGAATGAAATGAATAAATGCAACAGTTGCACACTTGCTACAGCAATTGAAATTCATGAGACAACCTTGGGCGATACGAATCAAAAAGATTCTAAATTGATATTTTCTGGATACAAAGCAAACGTTGAGTGAATAATAACGCTTCGATGGAAGAGATGATGTGGAGCAAAGGCGTCGCGGAGTTATTGGCTTCGAAACCGTTCTCATATTCGATGCTTCACTTTAAAATGTAATACAATTCTCTGGTCTGGATATTGAATACTTGACTAAAAATATGATACTTTTTCGATTTAAAACTTGCATAGATTATTACTTTATTTTAGTCAAAGTAAATGAAGATTTGTAAGTAAAATAAAAAAGGATAAAATTATTTAAAGATACTTCTACAACGACATTGAATATAGTCGTAATACATATGAGAGATATATTAAGCTGCGTTAAATTTCAAACACGCATTTATACATAAGTACCGTGAAGTTTGCACTTAAGAATAGATTATAGAATATATTTTTACGATTAACATTCCTATAATCCACATCCAATACAATTTTTTTACAACTTGCAAACTATTATTTCATATTTACGCAATCGTTTTATACTAGTTCAGCAGAATAATTTACTGTAATGGCACATAAACGTCCTACGAAACGGCGACGTATTGAGAGAAATATAATAAGCTTAGAGGCTATTCAGGTTCATTTCTTAGTAAAGGTGATTTCCGAGCGGAGACCGCCAGACTTGCAACTATAGAATTTCTACAATCTAGTATATAAAGTATTTAATCGCCTATACTTCACAATCTGCTCCTGACGTAACTGCAGCAATAAAAGGTCGTTTCAAAAGTGGCGTACCCAATTTTCATGACTCTATAAATGTCACAGCATGAAAATTTAAACAAGTGTCATCGTAAACATAGTAGAGAGACTCACTGAATGCGGATTTTGTATACATTGCACTTTAATAAAATTAATTGTTGAGACGGATGTTAAGATTTATTTTTGCGTTTTATTGCGAAAAGTTTTCCTTAAGCAGTATTATGTTTTAAAATAAAAGTAAAATATCTTGCTATAAGAGTAAACTTAGAGAGAAATACCTATATCAATAAAAACAAATTAGCTCTGAAAAAACAAGCTCTATTTGTCTGTTTTTATTTCTTATTGTCAATGTGCAAACGTGAAAACAAGGGGCGTGAGTGGAAAAATCGTGCAATTTTCCGGATGCCGTTAAAGCTAATATGGCCTTCGGAGGCGGCAGTCGATTAATCTCTGTCGACCGCGATGAGCTCCAACTGCTCGATATAAAGCACCAATCAAAGTTGAGCTCCGATATTTCAAACAATATCCTTATTGTGAATATAGAAAACGAAGATCACTGTAGTCTGGTTCAAGATTTTGATGGGTCCCTTTGAAAATGGAACGAGAGGGGTGATCAAACCGTTACTCTTTGGTAGTAGAAATTATGAGTGCATCGGAACGTTCAGAGATAAGAGTGATATTAAAATACAATAAGTTTTCGATTTAAAAACACAGAAAGTTTTTATATCATTGCCCTCTAGTACTACATATATTTGAATATACAACTAACTGTTATAAGCAATAGGTAGTAAACGAAGCAAATTATATTCACAGTATATCCCACAACGACCGTTGCCAAATACTATCTTGGGAAAAAGCGCATATGATACCATGCATATCCTGGTAAAATCGCACAACACATCATATTTGTACGGAGATTATACATAATATAATATTTAATAAAAAAATATATATTTCCGTCAAAGACAAAGCTTATTGAGATTTGTAAAATCAAAACTGTGAAGCGTAACTGACCACATTCCGATTTAGTCCCGTAGGGCCCGGAAGCGTAATGCCAGTGAGCACATTTCAATGCAAATAAGAGCATTTAGTCGGTGCCTACTGTGATCATTACTACGTTACAGCCCGCCTGGGAATGCGGAGCTTAACCACTAAAATCATACAGAAACATTTCAAGAGCTCGAACTGCTCATAAAATTATCATTTTTTTCTAACTTTCTAATTAAAAAGTAAGCTTTATAAGTTAGTGTATTATTTTTCAGCGTACTATGAAACAATTATGATAGCATAGTTAAAAATGAAAATTTGTCACAACATTGCTTTAGGTCAATCAAACCTAAAGTCAATATTATGTAAATTTAAAGCAGGAGGCGATGATTTCTACCAGCTTATAAACTAATATCCGATTACACCAAAACAGTGTAGAGTATAGAACATACCGATAGTGATAATGTATGGACATGATATATACAGAAACTGGACGGCCATAAAGAAATCAACGCTGTACAATTGCAAAGTAGACGAGAGAGACTTGGTCGTGAGCCTTCAACGATGGGTGCTTTTTAATGTATGAAACATAGGATCGAGCGGTATACAGATGCCCATTCCCAGAGGCATTAAGTTATTAGCTAGGCGTTTGGTTCCGATGCGAGCTCGGACACGGCATATAACGTTTTAGTCTTCAATTTGAATTCAATGGACGGAATTAGAGTCGAAACGGGCGGCACGCTCGCGTACTACTCCGATAAAGTATCTACAATATGTGTTGCTGAGTTTCCTCAGGTGTTGCGTTTTCGTTTAGATTTTACTGTCTATAAACTGTATGCTGTTATTGTCGTAAACTGAAAATATCACGATTTTTCAAAGTAACAATTGCAAGAATTATAAAATAAAAAAAAATACTAATAGGTCTGTTAATTAACACTTAAAAACGCTTACAGAGCCAATTTATTGACTTGTGTTGGATATATCTAGGATTCTTTTTGGTTGACACAAAATTTTGTTTAGTTTTCAAACCAAAAAAAATCTAAAATTCAAGTAGATTGATGATACTATTTAACTATATAAAACGAACTTCAGACTTCACATTTACTTCTTATGTAATAAATATTAATTTAATCGTTACAAAGTTAGGTCGTATCGTAGCGCGGACGCACGTAAATCTGCTTACAGTTAATTAGGTTAATTGAAGTCATTAATCGAGACGATCGCGACAACCACCGTATCGTGTTCAATTAACTAACGAATGGTGGTCATTCGATTATATAATTTCACATTGATAGATAGAGCTTTCCTTGTTACACTAAACGGCAATGACAATATTTCAAGAAAAGACCTTTGAAGATATATTTAAAACATATTTTAAACCTTTCTTACTGTCTTATAATTCTGTACATTATTTGTAACCTATTTCTATTATGAAAGGTTACTCACGGGCAATATAAAATTAACTAAAAAACGCAATGACACATACGAGTGTGTCTTAATAAACCATTTTGTAATAGCTTTATAACATCCTATAGAATTTTAGTCACAAATGTAGAGTTTTATATGAATTTGTGTATAGTTAACAAAAATAAATCAACTTACAAATATCCTTTATTCATTTGATTTATCTACTTATACACAAAGTGAAATATACCCTTAATACATTTAGACCCGCAGAGAAGGGTTAGTGTACCTACGGTAAATATTGTAACATGTGGAATAAAGTGGTATTTGAGCGACCTTAGGGCACATTTTATCGACAAACATACTTTTTTTGTTTACTTTCAGAAATATGTAGAATTAAAATATGCTAGCTATTTAAAACATTAGAATTTAAATAATAATTTCAAAAGTATTTATTAAAACGTTTTACATTAAATTACAGAATTTACACTTTTTCTTTAATAGTCTCTCCTCATTTTTCTCGTACCAATATAATAACATTATGATTAAAATATTTAAGCAAACTATATAAATAACTAATTTATTAATACACCTAAAAACTTCAACGCCGACTGCATTCTTTTCACATACAATTAGCCCGGCAGATATTGAACAATTTGTATACACATAATACCACGTCACATAATACTTTACAAACCCTGCGAAAACAGCACACCCCCAGACAGCAGCGCTCGTCAAAGCGTTATCGCGCGTGCACAATAAAACAAACAAGTTCGTGGCGACGCAGCTTTTGTTTATCGTTTAACTCGACGCAATGCTGAATATCTTAATCCTAAACAAATATGGGCCCGTACCCAATAAATGTTCTATCTCTCTCACGAAGTGGGGACCGGCAGAAATGCACCGGGATACGATAAACAATAAAACGGTAAAGGAAGGATTAAATCGGCAAGTCGCCGGCAATAATATAAACAACTGATTAAACCGGCCGATCACAAAAGGAGACATTAGTTAGGGGCCGGGCCGCGTAACCTAACGATAATGGGAGAAATGATAGCGAGAACTTGGCCGGGGTATGCACGAATAGCAAAAACGAAAGCGGCTGAATCCTAATGAATACGCTTCGTGGCTTTATCAATATTTATTGTAAATCCGATTGGTTTTTACTAAGTTTGTAATAATTGGATGTTATATATTGTATTTGTGTATATTTTTGTTATTATAATTCTAAGTAGCCATAATAAGCTTCAAACAAAACAATGACACATTCAAAGCTTTTAATCACGCTGGTTATAATTAGGCAGAGAAATGCACGGACACGCCGCGTGAACGATAATTGATTAAGCGTTTTTAATTAACAAGTAAGTAGCGAACATTTAAAATTATGATATGGGTAAATGTTTAATCAATTTAAGACGAATTTCTACTAACTGCATTTCATAATAGTAATGTATAAACCCTTACGTATGCATATAAAAATGATTAATACAAATACTCAAATTTGTTCAAATATACAAACTATTAATAAAGAAATATTATACATTTATAACTGACATAAAAAAAAAATTTTATTATCAAAAACAAAACAAATCAATCCATCGTAAGCTTATAAACTAGACCAAGCCTAATTATACAGCGCTATCGCGTCGAGCACTCGCTAATTTCCTTGGACCGCTCGCCTTTCGTCCGACAACTTCTAGACTGTGGACGTGATCGCGAGACAGATACCGGATGATTTATTTATTATCCCTCCCGCTTAAATTCGCCCGATTTATGAAAATGTTGTTCTGAAATTCTCGTAAATAATAAACGTGCCACTAAAATGTTCCTTCAAATTTATAATTTCATACAGAAAAGATAAATATTAATACAAAATGAAGAGTTATTAAAGTTACTTACTCAGAATCGCTATTTCATATTATTATATTTTAAAAAGTAGGCAAAGGGAACCTACTGTTAAAACCCTCCGTTCCTCATTGATTAATATTATTTAAAAAAAATAAAAACCTAGTCTTTCATTTTAAATATTTCTCTCAAAGTTAAAAACGTCAAAGGCATTAGAAAAATAAAACGTAAAATTCTAACTGCTCCACTAACTTACAAAGGGGCCGCGCCGTGGCACTTTAAGAAGAGTCCTAGAGGCGTCATGGTACTTTGCAAAGCAAACTATTCCAACAATAATAATTTATTAAGCGAGAATTTGGTCAACTTTATGATTTGTTTTATTTCGCGCTGGACGTTCATCAGAACATGATAAATCAATTATCGGTGTTAGTATATAATATTTGTGTTACCAGTAGTTATATTGTACTGTGAAAATGCTTTTTAGGTGGTGATATTTTTAATAATGTCAATTTAGAGACACAAATATTGGTAAAAGAAAAATAAAAAAGGATTATCTTTACAATTCAATTAGATATTCTTGTCCTGTAACAAAGATCACGACTCAGAAAACGTTTCTATTTTATACGTTCATTAAATATTATAATAACACAATAGATTTTAAATATAACTAACGAAAAACCAATGGAAATTAAAAATAGCTAGTTCAAAAAACAATTTATGCTTTATATCTTGCTTAAGATGAGATAAAATGAAAAATCTATGTAATAACATCTTTTTATCGGCCTACATTTTCTTAGCAGTTAATAACAAAACTGGGAAAAATAGCGATGTTGATAATCCTGGCAGACGTCAGGACATCCGGACGCGACGGTCCGGCCGGGATAAGATTCTGATACTACCGGGGACGGGGAGATCGTTGTGACAATGGCCGCCAGACGTACCTATATACTCGTAGTAGGTACGGCAGCTGACATCTTTTGTATTAAACGGTATTATTTCTTTTAAAATTGAATCGAGATTTCTCTCGTTGCTATCCTTTGTGTATCATCTTGATATGTTCGGAACTTTAGTTACAGTGTTGTTTGTAGCAAATAGGAAGTGTCTTATTTATTATTAGTATTTATTTGCTGTAAAATGTGAAACGATGTTATTAGTTTTAATCGAGATAGTTAAGTTTCACTATTTGTGAAAGATATACAAAAGACATATAATATTCTTTTTATTACAGTAGTGACAAATGATTTGATACTAAATTTTTGAACCAAAAAGAGAAAACGATAATACTTAAACTATAATATAACTTAAAATTTCCCTAAAGCGGCATTTATGTCCACAATCATTGAGTACAATGCAAGACCATCTTGACTAACGATGCCTGTTTCCTATAAAAAGGAAAAATGTAGAGGCAAAAATGAAGACAATGTAAAACGCCTTTCGTATTAGAACAGCATTTAGAACACGGTTTTATAAAACACGGCACACATTCACAAAGCGACAAATCACAGTATGTGGACAAGTAAAGTCTGCTCGTATGTCAGTCACCTAGTTTTGAAAGTCGACAGAATAGTATGTAACAATAAATTTTGTATTAAACAAAAGGAAATAAATAGTAAAGTAGTAAATCAGGCTCACGTAATATAATAGGTAATGTAACTTTAAAATACATTTTCATGAAATATACTACGTATATTATATAAATACTACGTATATTATATAAATTTATGTGTATATTTTATTACTATTACTTATACTCGTATTTTTTTCTCCTTCGATTATTGTAAATCTTAAACGTTATGATCGAAGCATATTATGTTTTGATCGTTGGCAAAACGACATACGAGTATATATAGGTCTCTTAAAATATAACTTATCTATTTTTTATTATATATAAATTATAGCAATATAGTATTTTACTAATAATTATAATATGTTTACAGATAATGTAGATTTTTCTTTTTATTGAAAGTAAATATTATTTCAATGACTTAAAAGATTTCACCAAATCATATAGTATGTACAATCCACATGTAAAATAAATGAAAAAAAGGAACTTTTCGTTGTTAAAACTTAAATAAATGTTGTATTCCTACATTCAAATTAAGGTTACAATAGATTCCTACGTGAAATAATAGCATTCTACTCTTATTGTACAATTTAATCTGTAAACAGTAAAAACTACTGCATCTCACGCATCTAAAGTCCGCATCGAATTTGTTTTATTCATTATTCAAAAAATGTCTCTTTTTAAGAGTGTCGGGCGGAGATGTCGTGTACGGGAAAAACATGAACCAGCTTTAAAAATGTTAAAGACTATATATTATATATGTAGGTATGCTGTAAATGCTAGCATTTTCTAGCTAGCAACGTCTAGACGTTTATTATGAGTTTTAATTAATTTTAACAGTTATTTAATAATAATGATAGGTATAGACATAGATTAAGAGAAATATAATCCAGATTCAATTTTAAATAAATTAAAATTAATATTATTTAATTCAGGTTACATAATTCCAAAGTTCTATAATTAAACAGTTAACTATTAAACTTTATTATAATAGTGACTTATGTTTTTAAACATGTCTATCTATTGAATATTACAAGATTTAAGCAAATCTCAGTTCGATCTACAATATAAAATAGTTTTATTCATCAAAAATAATCATAACATTGACTATAGTTTTGGACAGACAGACGTATATATAAATAAAACATGTTACGATTTACAAACAATGGAACATCGGCTGCCGCCTTGTCGTCCGCGCATAGCCAAAATGCCAATGATGTGGCGTCAATTTAAACACGGACCTCAACTAAGAAATTAGTTGAAATAAAAAAGAAAAGAAAAGAAAGATAAAATATCTTAAAATATATAACGTTTATTGCCTACCTTTATATACTATTTGTATGCTTCGAAGTCAACAGAAACAAAATTCCTGTTTGAAGAGGTCCCTGGTGAAATATTGTAATTTTAGATATCTTGTACATATTATTGTAGAATAACATATATTTTTTTCGTTTTTGATATTAATCTGAACTGTTCATATTAATATCATCGTATACCTACTATTAAACGACACCGTGTAAACATTCCGTCGTTATTTAAATTACAATGCCACTCATTAATAATAAATTTACGTGTACGAGATTTAATAAAAGTGAAACCTACTTTACGAGCTTTACATTGTTTCACAGGAGGGTGATTGTTAATTAATAATTGGAAATATATTAAAAAAACGCACGTGATTATTTAGTTGTAAGTATTAGTGATAAAATTAATCGTAATAATATATATAACTAGCGACCCCCTTGCGGCTTCGCTCGCTTTTACTACTGGATTATTCATATAATGTATGCAATAATGCACTTAAGATAATGTGAAAATTAATGAAACCCTAATGCAACCCGCATATTCGTAGTTTCAATAAGGATTTTCCAATTGTTTTACTCGGCAAGGATTTTTTAGTAGGTACCGTAATTTTAAATCNGGGTGGTTTAGAAGAAGAAGAGTTAGAAACAACAGACAGACACGAAAAGCGACTTTGTTTTATAAGATATAGGAAGACGAGAAGTTGACAAAGAATAATTTCGAAAGCAAAATTTCGAATTTCATTCACTTACAGTAAAATCAAAATAATCATGGATATGAGTTACGTCTAGGGCATTTTGCAGCTATCGAGTATTGAGATTAAAAAAATATTGAAAATAAACGTAGCCAATTAAAATTATCCTAAAATATTATAATAATTATTAAGGTTGGTTTTTAAATATTAAACCTTTTATTAAAATTATGTCAATATTATATGCAATGTACCTACCATATATTTTTCTAAATATATAGTAAATAGTAATATCTATATCTACATATATTATAAATAATATACTTCAAAGCTAAACTCAAGCAGCGTATAACTTACACTTTCTATCCATTGTAGCACGAACAATAATTTGCAAACGAAGCTTATAAGCACCTAAGACGCGATGGGATCAAATAACGTTGGTTTAGATGCATTAGGCTTTCGCGTCTAATCCTTTTCCCTTGAGTTGGATTGCTATTGGTGGCTTACCTTAAACTCCACCGTCTGACATCGTGTTTGTAGGCCTGATACACCGCATGTTCGTTAGATTTGTTGAGTAGAGTAAAGCCTGTGTTGTCATGGCACCAATAATCCTTCGTATTATGTTGTATTGTATTTCAAATGTGAAGCTAGTGAGGTTATTATTCAATAATTACGAAAATTGTTGAATAATAAACTTTTTTATTGAAGCTTCACGATGTATATACCATGGTAGGCAAAGAGAACCTAGTGTTAAGACACTACATTCCTTACTTTCTGCCGAATTTTCGAGACACTGCAAGTCTAGTGGCAGAACTCAACGTGACGCCTTGCCTCGACATCAGAACGAAGAAATGGAAACATGAAATACTTAATATTTCATTTCCTAGAGTGGACATCGACCCCACAACCTGTCGCGCTAACAGTCACACGCTTGTGCCCCTAAATTTTCAAATATTTACAAAACTATGAATAAATTATTACAGGTAATCTAAATCCGTACCTATATAATTCTATAAACAAAAAAACTTTAAATCATCGAGTTACAGGAAATTTACGGCATAATTTTGAGAGCTGGCAATTAGAATAATGAATAACTGGATGTCCCAGCAACACAGATAATAGACGACAAGTAAAATTATAGGACGGAATTACAATTAAATAAAGCATTTATGCCTTTAATTTAAATATTGAAATTCAATGAGAGCTCTACAGTTTCATATTAAATGCATTATTTCAATGCGGCACGTGAGCCACACTGTGTGCTCATTATTTTATAGAACGATAAATTCTTAATGAACTACGCCGATGGTGCGAATGGTGTAAAATTATTTTATTATAACTTTTATATCAGCCGGAGGTAATCATAGTTACAGCCTATTAAAATACGAAGTCTATATTTTACATTGTTGTCAAATAGCGTGAAAACTGTTTTCGAGGAACACATACAATACTTATTTATTAATAAAAATCTAAATAGCTTCATAACTTATTGAATGATTAATTATTATTTGTTATTAGTAATTAACATTTTTATGAAATTAACTGATTTATATAAATAAAATTGTAAACAGTACGATTTATAAAAAAATTGCGTTTGAATAGTGTGTAATGTAAAGCCGGGCGCGGATTTACAAGCTTCTTTCTACACTTTCACAGATAATATTTTTTTAAAATTCACGCTATATCCCATATAGCAGAATAGGTAGAGGGAACTCGGGAAACTTAATTAACATTTCCGTTCTCCACATTGCATGTTGAGTGACGGAATTCAACGGCGCATTTTTGCCTCGTTACCAAAGCGATTAATATTCCAACAGTTCCTTAATGACCTTACTATTTGTAACCTTCAACAATTTGACTCTACGTACACTTGTTCTTGAGAATTAGTGGAAGTATCAACTCTGTTGTCAACGATCTAATCCGGGATGCGATCAAAAGCGCTCATTAACTAGATTTATGGATGAAACATAGACTCTGCGACGACGTCGTGCAACATCTTATTTACGGTGGTCAGATTGCCAAGATACAGCCGGGTGCCTTATGAGGATAGCACTGCAAACATACTATAAAAGTAATGAAAAAATATATGTACCTACTATATGAGTTATAGTAAGTTATATAAACAACACTATTGTATCTAAATACATATATGTTATTACATGTAACTTATATATTGTAATCTCTGTAAGTAAATTCTGTTCCCTTGTTCTGTTAATCTATTATTATAACTTAGCTATACGTACCGGATAACAATTACAAGTAACAAAAGCGAAGAAAAAGTATAAACCGCGCACGTAAGATTCAGAAACGAAATCCATATAGCAGCATATCGGCGAGTTCGTGCGAACCGACCGACGGCGGTCGTATCGACTCGCCTGTAATCCGATAATAATGAATAGAGAATAGTACGAGCATGCTCCAGTTGAAAGTTCCCGAACAACTAGGAGGCACGAGGGTTTTATCGCGAGGCATAATTTGGCCTCACCGTCACGCGCTGTCCGCTCGTATTTATCGTAAAACTCGATAGTTCCCGAGGGTATTGTGAAGAAATACACAATAACCCGACCCGAAGGTGTAATCACTAATCTATGAGTGTGCCATAAAAATGCTGCAGAAGCGAATAATTTAAGCAGCCACGCTGGAATGCAGTGTAAACACATATTACTCTTACGCTAGCGTTGTTTTGCTTTCGTACATTTTTCAAACCACTTGGAATTTTGAGGGTTACTTTACATTTCAAATTATCATTTTAAAAATTGTAAAATGTAATTTCGCAGTTCAATTTTAACGTACTTCGATAAAAATATGTGCTGTTTTCACGTTCAATAAAAGTTTTATCTGTTAAATAAAATACGCATAATACATATCAATATTTTTTGTAAATAGACTAGCACTATCTATGTAAAAAAGAAATCTGCCTTAAATTTTATAAATAAAAAATAACTGATATTATGCTTTAAATTACAACACTAAAAGGCTAGATTTAAGTTAGAAAATCATAAAACTAATATAATGGTCCACACCATATATTCTTTACGTCAGCGACAACGTTGCAGAAATATAAAGTATTTACTATATAGAATTATAGAAAAAGCACTTTTAGTGGTTAAATGTGACATAAAGTATTCGTAGGATACAAGCTTTACTCCGATCACGTATTTTAGTTTGAAATTCGAAAACGTAAATTCAGCGTCTGAATATAAAAATTCAAGGGGCGACGTGTGCAAGTGAAGGGGTGACTGCGGGCACCGGATGTGGTGGTTCTGTCAGAAGGCGGGCGATTTACGAAAACTATTAACGATGTGTACGAATATAACGGCATTTTATATGGTTTATGTTGTCAAAGTTTGCTCTATAATTCTGAATTTCAATTTACTTGATACTACATACAGAAAATAAAACAATCCAGGGTTCAGCAATCATTTATAAAAACGTTTTAGCGATTTTAATTGCAATTAAGAAGAAATTTATTTTTTTTATTGCTTGAATTATACTGAAATTAAAATTCTTTCCAAACAAAATAAATTTCCAAACATATTAACTAAATAATATAAAATTTATTGCACGCTAAAAATATATAAAACCGCTTACACTACAACCAATCCCTAACAAACCGCATCGCCACTCGCTGTCACCTACCCACCGATTTACTGAAAATTGACATCTCACACCGACAGAGATCTCGGCTCTATCGTGAACACTTTATCTATTTTTGTTATGATGACAAAATGTAAGAGTTTACTTAATGCTGTATGAATCACTTAAATTTTCCGATTTTTTTATACTAATATTATAAAATATCAAATAAACGTATATAAAAAAAAATAAATCACATAAAACTATTCCAGTACTCGAATAGACCACAAAATATAACAATATCTAACTTTACCGTTTAACATTCTAAAAAAATGGATAACACGGAACGAGTTTTTAATCTGACCATAAAACTTTTACTAAATAGGCCAATTGATTTTTTATAATCGAAGGGAAACGGGCGTACCCTCGTCGGCGTTACGACCAATCAATTCCCTATATTAGACTTCCGTTAGAAAACAAACTGGGTCCGACTCGAGGAATCTTTTGTTCTATTGTGGCGCGCTCTTTGTTCTACTCGCGTATAAATTATTTTCCTTGGATCTTTCTTAGCTCCGATCCCGTTCCATTTCGCCCATATTAGTTCCAGTCGATGCGTAACAATTACTGCCTTTATATCTTGGATGACGCGAAAATCATCATCTATCCTACAATTTTACGCTCCAGTGTTACATGAATTCGAGTCAAATGAAACCCATAGATTAAATAAACAATTTCGGTAGTAACACAAAATGTATGGCAGTTCATTAAACTCATGTGTATGTGTACACATAGTAAATAAAAGTTCAAATATATTAGTTTATTACATGCTTTAATAATAAAAAAGATTCCGTAGTGATGTTTATTACTTTTAAAATTCCGAATATAATTCTTTATGTATTCTCTGTTGTCGAATGAAAAATTTTAAAGGATACTTTCATTAACGTATATCATAAAATATACATAAATATGAGTGATTAAGGTAGACACCGTAGCGGGGGGCAGCGAATGTGAGCAATGTCAAGAGAAATTACTTTTTTATGAGCTGATGCAAACATTGTAAGATATGTATGCGCTCGCGTAATAAGGTTCACTTGTTTAAATTAAACTTTAACGGCATACGGGTTCCTTTACGACCCTTTATTCACATTTAATCATAATATACCACTAGGGCTTCTAATTGTAAAATTATTAATAATGACTTTAAAAACCCAAAGCTCATTTAAAAGGCATTCCATTAAAACGTTATGGGGAAATAAAAAAGGGGAATAGTAGAATTTAAGTTACTGACAATAAAGACATAACTCAAAGTGTAGCTATTCACACAATCTAGCTATAATTACTATGATAAAAGGTGCCGGAGTGGAGACGATATATCGCCGCCACTGCCGCGATAGCGCCCGCCTTTGATTGATGTCATCAGCACTTATGAGTTCAACTAGAAAAACGTTAACAGTACCCGCCACTAATGGAGAACGTTATCCATCAGCCCAAAATTAAGATGTAAAACTAAACTAACCACTAACTGGTATCTTTATCTAAATTACGACACAATTTTTTATAGAAACAATTACAGTGAGGTTACGTGCGACCAGCGGCGACGAGCGGGTTGAAACGAGTGTTGGATGTAAAATGAACGTTGAAACGAAGGCTTCCGTGCGAGAGCGTCACTTAGAATAATTAAGCACCTCGATATCAGCGGCTCCTCGAGGCTACAATGGTTGTTGAGTTGAAGTGCCCTGGCGCGGGCTCGTAAGAACAATTGTTTGGTTTATGTCATAAGTGAACTGTTATTTTTTTTCCATTATAAATTTAACTCTATTATTATATATGTAAAAAAGTATATACACAGATAAAGATTATACATCAAAATAAATAATCCTTAAACAGGTGATAAAAAAATTCTAATTCATGCTATTAGAACAATGTTTTCTTTATAAAACTTTAATATAGAGTTGTAACGAACCGAAATAAATATATAAAACAAATCTTTTAAATATAAATATNTGCGAGAGCGTCACTTAGAATAATTAAGCACCTCGATATCAGCGGCTCCTCGAGGCTACAATGGTTGTTGAGTTGAAGTGCCCTGGCGCGGGCTCGTAAGAACAATTGTTTGGTTTATGTCATAAGTGAACTGTTTTTTTTTTCTATTATAAATTTAACTCTTTTATTATATATTTAAAAAAGTATATACACAGATAAAGATTATACATAAAAATTAATAATCCTTAAACATGTGATAAAAATTGACTAATTCATGCTATTAGAACCAATGATTTTTTTATAAAACTTTAAAATAGAGTTGTAACGAACCGAGATAAACTTATAAAACAAATCTTTTAAATATAAATATAAAAATAATCGGTTTACTAAACTAACCACTAACTAGAATATATAAGCAAACCAGTATATATAGAATATATACTATAAAAAATACCTTCTACTTCCTTTACACATAGACTACGCTTCAACTGTTGCTCCCCTCAGGTGAAGTCCTCACCCACTTGTAGGAAAAACAAATTTCATTCATTACGTTTTAAAAAACGTCTCGTGGCTTCACGCTTAATTTATTTTTATGTACCAACTCCATCCTGAGGCTCCATAAATTGAAACAATGTAACTGTTCTTCTAAGAACTAAAAATAAATTCAATTCAATATGGTGCTTCAGCCACATTATTGGTACCTAGAATAATTTAAATATTGCTTATCTTAATAACATAAAGTATGATATTTATAAAAAATTAAAAATAATTATTTAAATAAATAGCAGGTACCTGATATTAGATAGTTGATCATAAGACCATCCTCCCAATTTCTGTTCAGTTATTGAATTAAATAAATGTATTTTTTACACATTTGTATCACGTACTGATCTCCTAATAGGAAGTCGTTACTTATATAAAGTGCCTCAGCTAGAAGAGTGCATTCGATCGTATAGAATAAAAGCTCAATCTGTTCATATTTAGGTGACCGTTGGACGCACGGAGGCGGAGTATTAGACGTTTGCTGTAGACAGGAATGCGGTCTGATCATTTTACACTTGGTCGAGTTTCAATTTGCCGCGAACGGTGCTTGTTTATCGAGATCTTCAATGATCGCATGTATGAAAACAGATTTTAGCATGGCTGCCTCGCCTTTGTTCAGCCTTTTTCCTATATGTGAAGGGTTTCCTAGTTGTCAAGCTCCTTCTATCTTTACTGCTTCTTATTTTCTAATTTAATCTGCTTATAAGAAATTACTGATACATTACTGCTTTCTTTACTTTTATTATGTATATTATAATCTACGATCGTTATGTCCCAGCTCGTCTCTACAATACTTTCGTTGTAAAATAACAACTAATGCTTCAAAATAAGTAGTTAATATTTAAACATGCTTTTGTATAATTTAATTTATATACAAGATTAAAGATTTTGGACATACGGACCTATAACTTCCACGATCTCTTGGAAGAAGTCGTAAAAAATTAAAACTTGGTAAATGGAATCGAATACACGTAAATATAAAATAAGATCAGCCATCAAAATGTTCTTTCATAAGGAAGTGTTCAAAATAATGATGATTCATCGTTACACTGTTAATGTTATGAACTAACGTGTTAGCTGTCTGTTCTTACAATAGAATATCTTTCAGTATTTTTAAATAGAGAATTATAAAATAATCAAATTGATGAATATATTGATCCTCTTAATAATAATTAAAGAGTCATACAATAGCATATCTTAGATTGTATATTATATAATCAATAGTCAAATTTAATTTATTCCTGAGTCAATATTCTTTGACTGTCTTTAAATATTACTTTCAAGCAAACGTTAGTTTGTTATCATAATAAGTATTTGCCTGAGTGAGAATCGAACCTACAATTATCGCTTTTATAGACTAACTTCTCATATTGCAGCAAATGCAGTCTCGAGGAGAATTGTTGTGATAACAAATGAGATAGAAAGGGGACAAGGGAGCCAATCACCATACATCACTGGGAAGTATTCAAATAAAACCGAAAAACAAAGGGATATCAGGTTTTTTGTGCTAAAGTAAAACAAATTGTAGCAACTGGAGATCATATCGGTCTAGGCGCCTTCAAACACTTGAAAACTAATTAAGATCAGATGCTTTTCTATGGCGATAACTTGCACAGACAGACGTTGGATGGGCGGTCTTGTTTGTGTGCTGGCAATCAAAACAATTAACTTTTTGTCGGATACACTGTTCTCCTTTATTAAAAGAAACCAATACATAAGGCAGGTATGTTGGTTTAAACGACAAAGAGATCAGGATTTGTAATGGTATATTTATTTTGAACGTTTCATGTAAGAATGTTGAAATATTTTTATATCTTTTAGTATTTATATAAATAATGTATATCAAATATGTGCCCATGAAAAGCAACAAAATATCGATCCATTCTCATGCTTAAAATACTTGAGGTAGTATAAAAATATCGAATGAAATCATCATAAACCAAATAAAATAAAATCGCTCTAAGCTCTGCGTGGCGATCAGAGCGTGAAATAAATAAAATAGAAGCGCCGCGCAAATGAGTAAAAATAAAAGGAAAAAATGGCCGAGTGCGACTTGATTCGCGTTTTGAGTGTTCCGTATTACTTTAATAGTATAAATAAGAATTTTGAATCACTATATTTCATTTGATGAATAAAGCACACACATTTAATTCTTTAATTTTATGAAAATCCTAAATGTTGATTCCGTTAATAAGCTTTAGTTTAACTTATTCCCATGTTTCCTTTTAACTAAAAAAAAATATAACACAAAACAAATAACATCAAAATTACTAGTGAAAATCTCATATCCATTATGCGAGGAACGCTAAAAAAACACGTATAAAAATCGTCGCGTTAATTTTCCAGCGAGATTTCCCAACAGTCGCCGGGCAGGGGAGACGCGTGCACCGGACACATGAATTAAAAACGTTAACAATGCCATCTCGACGGGCTCCTTAATGAACGCCGCCTCAGGCACCTCCGGCAATGTTCCGTTGGAAAACCTTGCGCGCGTTAAATTATTTAGAAACGTTCAATCTAATCTTTATTGAGCTTCGAGCTTAAAAATTTACATTTTTGGTTAAATTCACATTTAAAAATTATTCTCAACTTAAATGTACTTATATTTTTGAAATTTAATAAAAAAATTATCACCTTATAAAAACATATGATGTGTATATGGTATGTTCTATGTGTATAAATGTCGAACAACTGTGCGTTAAATTGTAAAGTAATATAATCGTATAATTAACCTAGTAAATAGCAACCAGCATAGTTGCAATGCCGTAAAAGAGCAAAATTTCTGCAGTAAGGGAGAAAAACGTTATTGAAAAAGAATCGAGCTGATATATAAATAAAATACGGGTTCAGCTATAGGCGGCTTGTTATCGCATGCCTCGATCGTGGCTATTAAAGTAAATTGGCAGTTATTTTATAGAGCGGTGAGCACAGTTTCCTTTGCACAGCGACGACGCGCCTCTGGGTCGTTATAATAATGTGAACTTCGGGAATTGTGGCGATCGTGGAGAAGAATATAGTCTTGGCATATTTAGTGTTATTATTAAGTGACTTGAAATAACGTCCGATCTTAGGATTCGTAATTGATGTGTAAATACACTATATACAAATACTTATTGTAAATATTTTTCAGTTATATAGTAAAGTAAAATCTGCTCTAAAATTACGCCTAAAAATATTAAGTTAATATTTACTTAATTTAAAACCTAATTAAAATTAAATTATAAATTTAACATTAATTAACAATCAAAACATTTTATTTATCGATCTACTGCACGACTGTCGATGTCGCTTGCAGCATCAGAAAGAATTTCTTTTACATACATAATAATTGCGAGTTGTCTCGAGGCGTCACGATCCTGATGCATAATGACAAAGTACATACTGACGTGAAAATTGCTCTGCACTTCTTCTACATTAAACCTGAATGTTATAAGTCTCACATACTCAATTATAATAACTTCCTTCGCGTGGGTGTCTCTTTAGTGTATTATACGAATAAACTCACATTGTTGGTATATTACAAAATTATGTTTACTTAGATACAAGTATATAATAACAATAATATTTAATAAACGTATATTAAAAAAGGTAAAGATCTTGTAAGATTAGAAAACAAAGATTAGCCTTGCTTTAATTTTAACGTGAATTTCTGAATTAATTTCCATTTGAAAATCAACTTAAATTCCATTATTGATTCCAAAGTAAATTAAACAAAATTCACATACATAAGGTGCAAGGCAGAGACAAAAAATAAAAACGTAAATGTCATGACAGTTAAATCTCGGGGTCGTAACAAGGTTTCTTGAGAAAGCACTTGGATTGCCTGTTCGTTCAAATGCAATTTGCCTGAACAGGGAACGCTATAAATGTGAAACGTTTTAACTCCTAGAGCGTTCATGCGATACAGAACAATTAACAATGGATTACATTTTAGATTCATTATTTTTTATTTCTGATAACAACACTATCACTGACATTTGAGTGTTGACAAGTTGTAATTAACGTTAAATAAAATGTCATATTCGGTTTAGTTAAATAAGAGAACTGAATGAATGAATGAATGTAAATATTTCCTCTAGATTATATACATAAGGGAGTAATTGTAATATTTATTTTAAACATATTAGGAAATATTTTAAATCATAGATAATAAATAACCTCCTCTTCGTATTCACATAAAGTAATAAACATTATATAGAATAATGTATATCTAAGTCATGAATCCATTTAGATTTGTTTGTTCATCATCTATTAACGCTCTCGTTGAACTGTATCACTTTGATAAAATACAAGTAAAACTGCGGCCACCACAGTAATAAAGACGCAAATTAAAGCCACACAACGTTATTGTCGTGTGAAACGAGTAAAAACGAAAACTATGGCATACACGTTTCATTGTGATTGAAACGACATACGCGTTCCATAATAAAAATGGCATATAATGTATAAATAGAGTTAATGATGTTAAATGTAGCGTGAACTTTTATAATGGAAACATTATTTAAAGACATCACGTAATAATGAAATTACCTGCTTTGTGAATGACTTATACGTCATTATGATGATTATTTAATGTTTGAAATTCTGATACCATTTTCGAATTACTTGACTGTAAATATTAATATAACTTATTAGGCTACAGCTATTTCAAACATGTTCTGTCTATCTCGAGTAGTTTTAGACAAAGGTTTCATTAATTAATAAACTTTAGTACAATAACAAATTACGTACGTAAATTCAAATAGATTTAAAATTATTACAATATAATTTATTCAACCTTTGAATATTTTTTATTGATACGTTTTTTTATTATCGTAGCTTTCTTATAACTTAAATTCCTTCTTTATGAATTAGTTAAATAAAAATACAATTTAGACACAAACATTATACAGATTCTAACCCACGATAATCGGACGCTTCCAGACCAGTTCCACCTATGTCGAGACAGAATTAAATAATATATTAAGCTCACTATATGTGTACAAGAACTTTTTCAATTTACATTATAAGTTGACAAAGTTATTAACACTATCTTTATCCATAGTCATATTGATGATCCCAATTAAAAACATCTCAAACCTATCTAGATACGACATCCAACGAGACGCCAATATAAAAAAAATTACCAAGCTACCGTTTTTGTAACTGCAGTGGACATTTAGGCCGTAATACCATTACTATTAACAGATAATACTCAAGTATAATCTAAAGGAATATTATTTGCAACGAAACGAGACGTGCAAGCAAAGTGCGAAGTATCCAGTATCGCCGGCGGCACTCTGCGACTTACAATCTTGCCAACGTGGTGCCAACCGATAATTTAATTGGGTACGTACCTGACGTTTAATCAATACATTTGATTAAATTAATTAAACATTCGAGATGCGCTTTTATGGTACAGCATTACGTGCTTTGGCGGCGAGGACTTCCATTTTGAGACGTGATAACGATCGGTGGACCGTCATTTCTTTGCTTGCGCCGGGACGCTTAGATATAAATTTGTCATTAAGTTATCCTTGCGAGATATTTTATCTGGTGTGTTGTATAATTGTTTCCAATGCTATATTTTATTTAAGTTTTGTTCTTATTGTACTTACAAGAAGACGAAGTGAGTGCCTACAGTTTTTACAATTATTTTTAATGTTCGATTTTATGGATTTTCTTAATTGACTTTATGGATAGCGATTATTTTTCTTATTAAAATATTTTTATAATAATTATTATTTTTGTTCCGTCATGCATCTTGCACTTGTGAGACCAAATTTCGCACTTTGTCTAACCAGACTAGGATGATGAACATATTTTAATTCCTTTAAATAGAACCTACAATCATCCTGTATTTGTTACTTGCTAACTGAGTCACGATGCCGAAATATAACATTTTATAAAAAACTAATATTGAGGTTATGAAAAAAATAATTTCTACAATGTAAGTACATTTTCTCTTGTGATATCATTTTAATATGATACCACGTAGCACGCGTGAATTAACAATAATATAACGCCCTCAGGACAAAGACAAAGCGAAGATAATGTACACGTCAAAGTAAATGAATTCTTGTTGAATTTACTATGTAGGTTGACAAATGATTACCCTAAAATGTTACATTAAATACAGCTGCTGTTTATACACTAACCTACGTAACCTAGATACAAAATAAATACAAAGACAAAGAACGGTATATATGTAATCAAAAAAAATAAAATTACTTTATCTTTGTGGAGTAGGTGTCTAATCTAATATATTATTGCGGCTTTAACGAAAAAAAAAGTTTTACTCATTTGAAATAGAATTAAATTAATATAAGTAATAACTTTAAATGACAACCAATTAACGGTCTCCACGTGTATTTATCCAACAGACCAAACGAGCTCATCTAAACATAACTATAATAATCACAAAAATATGACGACTTAAAAGAATTTCAAGTAATAAGAGCTGTCCGAACTCATATACACGGCCTTCTTGATTCAATACGGGAGATAACGACAAAAAATATCAACCAAATTATACTTAGCGGTACGCTTCTGTCGTATAAATAAAAAAATCAATATACGGACACGGGCCGGGGCAACGATTAGTGTCACTGTGATTACGCGTAATGTTATTTATACAGAGAGGTACATGTAATTTGACCACCATCTATGTGTAATGATCTCTCTGTCAGTTTAAATTGGCCAGCCACAAAAAACACCCGTGAGAGTTGCACAAGATATCGATATTGAATTCACTTTCTAAACCCATTAGTGTTTTAGTACTTTGTTATTACTATTCAAAAGTCGTTGTTTGTTATTGTATTAGAGTTTTCGTCGGACCATAAAATCGCCGTTCCAAATTTCCCTGTGGTGTGGTTTACAAATGTTTATTTTTGCAATTGTTTTAGAACGGAATATTGACATTTAAATATTTTATCATTGATATCGAAGTATTAATAAAAAATGGAAACGAGACATTTTTATTAAGATACAGATTTATTTAATTCAGTTGTAATGATCTAAGGATTCTTGTAAAACGTAAGACAGCGTTCATAAATAATGTCACATTCGCAACAAAATATAAGTTGACGCAAAAAGTGATACAAAGGCGAAGCATTCGATACCTTTTCGTAGAAGAGGAGAAAAGAATTCAAATTTAAAAGGCCGCGAAAAATTCTAAAATCAAAAAAAGGGCAAGAGACATAGCGGACGATCCGAACATGTTAACAACGAAATTGAGAATAGCTTACAGTTTAGCAAGGAAAACCTTTATATCTTCTTTTGCGACGTGTTACTTTGCAGTTTGATTCTAATATTTTATGTATGCGATTCTACCGGTCCGTAGATGAGCCCTTGTAAAACCAAGTCTACATATATAATTATGATATTTCTCAATTAGTAAAATTTTACACAATAAAATAAACCCCATTACGTTATACTATTTTGCCCTATGCAAAAAATTGGAATAATTTTAACTTCTTCATATTAAGATTAATGATGAAATCTGTGGGTAATATCTAGGTTCTTATAGACTTGTAAATCATAATAATGACTATAATTTTAAAAAATATATAATGCTATCTAGATTGTCTGCTGGTATAAACTAATAAGAGTCAGTATGTTAGAAGCTAAACATGAGCAAATCCGTTGCACGTAAATGAAATTAACGTTAAACTATATAGAACTGTATTAAAGTCGTTTCCCAATTCCCCCTTCGGTGGTGAACGAGCGAAAGTGTTGAAAGCAGAGGCATATATTTTATTCATCCCTTTTACATGCCGAGCCTCGATGGTCGTTCGATAAAGCCGCACTAAACAAAAATAAGCAGAACGAATAAGTGTACCTGTCACTCCTGTCTTGTTTTTATTTCCAAAATTTGTATAATATATTCTGACCAGTGTCGCGCCAACAGCAGATTTTGTTGCACAAAAAGTGAAACGATTGAAAACAATAGAAACGATCAAAATTGATAGTTCTAGTATGAAGCTACTCTTACACACCCTGGAATTTGGATTATAATCATTTGATCCGTTGCTATTGATGTAATTAAACTATTTTTCTCAGAGACTTGGTTTCCGAAATATTCTAAATTTTGAAGACACGCTGCGATTCCCCGAATGTGGATCGGCGATACGTGTCAGTCATTCCATGTATGTTACGATTTCTTGACGCCGTGACTTTTGTAGAAATATTTGACGACACGGTGCTAGAGATATGTTCTCACGTGTTTTTGTTAGTATTAAGATATGTTAATAAAATATATTGATCGAAACTAGTTACTACTAAATTAATCAATAGATATATTATATCAAAAGCCGTCTATGTTGAAAAGAAGCTCCAGGTTCACAGTTTCGACAGAACTCTATTAAACTCTTGCTATGTACACATTACATATACACTTACCTAACAAATACAATATATTTCAATACATAAAAGAAACACACCAACAAAGCTATCGGCAATGGCTTTCCTTTAAATCTGCTTTAAATCTCACAAATGCGAGATTCAGACAGCGATTAGTTAATAGCACACTAATCCATTAGACTTTTGTGATAGAAAATAAAAAGCGTCTATCTAAGCGGTGTCGTTGCGAGCGGCGGCCGGTGTCCGCCGTCACAATAGCACAATTAAAATGCCAACAAGTCTGCTGCCAGCCCAATCCAATTACAGTGGACAAGGATTCCAACGAGTAATTGGGAGCGGGGTTGCACAGTAGCGCTGGTGAAATACGTAGACGCGTCTACACGATTAGATGTACTCAGATTTACTATCAGATACATTTAAAAGATTGCTATTGATTTTTTTTACGTATTGACTTAATGAAAAATATAAAATGATATAAATAGTTAACCGTATATTTTAATATATAAAACAATCTAATATCTTAAATAAATATTTTTGTAATTAATAATATTCAAAAATCCGTTTATATTTTGCAATAAATAAATGTAAGGACTAAATTTATTCAAAATTAGCCTAACAATTCAGAGACAAAAGCGTTATAACAAAGAAAACAAGTAAGTTTTTAAGATGTGAGACAGCCTAAAGTAGACAATACTTGGACTTGATCGAAAAGAAACAATGTGAAATTTTAAAACAAACTACCCGAAGCGCTTTCGCAGTAAAACAACCAATATCATTGTATAGGACTTTTAGTTAAGTCTTCTATTCCGTTTAAAATGAAATAAAAATGGAATTATATTTTCTATGTAAACATACATACGAATAAATGGAGCCTTTATATTCGTTTTGATATGATTTGAATGCAATTGTGTCTTTAAAGTATAAATAAATACCTTTTAAAACAAGATATTCAAATTTCGTATACATTAGTATTTCGAAATGAAACATTTTCAAACGTGTATGCAAATAAAACTATGACATGTGTTTCCGCTGACATAAAATTTGCAGACGAGACGAAGCAAGGCAAGTCTAACAAAAAACTTTTCGTTCAACAAGCGGACTACAAGCTGAACTAATCTCGGAATCTGAACACTCCTAAAGGTCCAAACTTTGCTTTGGGAAAATAAAGAGTGCATTTTCTCATTGAAAAACTTTTATATCCGATTTACGTGTTTCCACTCCGGTTATCGATTTTAAGTAAAACATACATATGTTTTACTATGGTTTAATGCAAATATATAAAGTAACATGTAATATTATATTAACAAATATTTATGTTACAGCTTCATGCTTGTGTGTCCCACATAACAGAGCAGAGAGAGCCTGAATTAAGACACTCTGTTCTCCACTTTTTGCCTGCATTTTGTTATCAGTGGCGGAACTCAATACTACACTTTGTTTTACTAGAGCGGAGAAATTATACTAATTCATTCTTCTCAGTGGGGATCGAACTCACAACCATAGCAGATACGATCAGACGCTGCTTTAAAGTAATATGCAGCATCTAGAAGTCATTTAACAAAAATACAATACGAAAATTTATTATAAATTTAATAACCATAAAAAAATAGCCATAAAAAAAATATTCCTACAAAATTATTTTAAGACGCTACGCGACTCCTAAGCTAACGTACTACCCAACATACCATATTTTTATATACACAGGAATCTTTACACTTAAAGGATAAGGTTATAACTACCTTTGAAATATTTACGAAACATGTCAAACATTCACAAAATGTTATTGTATTACAAAAGCTGCGCTCATTAAATGTCAAACGCTAAATGTAATAGCATTCCGTGTCACAATTGACTTTAGCGTGATCGTATGTCCTTTCTTGTAGGTAACGACTATCTTATATAAACTTATCACCACAATTAACTCCAAAACCTTTATGTTGATATATTATTATATCTATGCACGAGGATTACTGGCTACGCAACATATTATGGCCGATTAATATAGGCGCTATCGGGATAACGTTATTTCTTTCGAGATATTCAAATAGGAAAATCGTTTGGCCTTTATTTATTTGGACGTATCTTATCAGTTTTATAGCTGGCAAGAAGGTGCCAAGCTCTGATAGACTGTTAATGTGCTTGACAATGCATCAGATAGCCGGAGTTGCTACTGACGTTAATAAACGTATTAAACTAGTTTATGTCGTTAAACGATTAGCGTTTACAATTTTATAGCCGTACATAAATAAAAACAATCTTTTAATATCGATATAGTATAACGACTTAGTATTTCCTAGTAGATAATTAAAAAGTGATAGCTATACATATTAGCAATAAATAATGTGAATAATATTTAACAAATTCGATAAAAAAAATGTTAAAACGTTTACATTTGCAGCGAAATGCGTCTATAAATCTCCAACACACTATATATCAGTCAGATTAAAATGGAATATTGAGAAAAATACGAGACATCCACGGCATCAGAGGCGTTACTTAAAATGTATTTGCGCATTGTTAGCTTTTCGTTGGAAGGAGCAGCACATAACATAAATTCCGAGCGCAGTGGGCACGATCCAGAATGAAATCGACAGTGTATAAATCGTCGAGTATCTTTTCAGGCGGACGATAGCGGTAGACCCCGACGGCGACGCACCGTAAATTAAACCGTAAAAGAGTGAACCTGCAGATACTACACGTACCGAAAGGACTTAAGTTGAGAGAGACACGGCCGCTAAGTGGCCTATCGTGTTTTGAAATCAAAAACCCAAGATGTCAAAGAAAAAGGGGGACACTGTATAGATGACACTCCCGTTAATCAAGACGAAAGAGGTGAAACGTACAACTGGTTAACAAGCTGAGTTACGTTCTAGATTACGTTAGAACTAACCGCGTGCTTAGCTAAATTAAGTGGCGTAATTACCAATGACGGTGTAGCTGGGATAATCTCGCCTCTCGCCACCATTTATATTTTATAACAAATTTAAAAATATTAAATGCATAGTGTACCTCCTCTGGTGTATTTTGTTTACTGTACGCATATTTATCATATTTAGTTTTACTAACTTTGCGTAAACAACGTTAGCGAAGGGTGCAGGATAATATCACGGTTGAGATGGCTAAGACAAAGGAACAACGTTAGGTCCCACCACTTAATACGTAGCATGAAATATTTAATCATTCTGCTTGTCGAGAGTCGTGTCAACATGTTTAGTATATTTAATGTTAAATAATATATGCTACTCATAGTATGTTTTATTTTATTTTATAATTAGAAAAATCCCCTAAATTAAAAAGCACCAGTCGTGGCGCAGGGGTCCAAAGTGCGTCTGTAAACGCGACTGGCTGTGCTGTTCTATCTATCTTCTATCTTTGCTCTGGTGTCAAGGCAAAGCGTGGCGTTGAGTTTTGTCACTCAGCACATGCCTCCAGAATTCTACGGAAAGTGAGGAACGGAGTGTCCTAATACTACGCTCTCTACCGTGTGCGGGATACTGAATACGGGAAGCTGATTTAATTAAAAAAAACTCATAGTTTTAAAGAATATATAAATTTTTAAAATATAATATCTCTTTTCATAATGTAATTACTGTTCATCTCGTTTTCACAGTTATCTATTTAACTAAACTCAAAGTTCGTTAATCCAACGGGGTTCAATACAAAGGAGGTTGTGGTGAGCCTGAAAATTAAGTTGGTTCGCTCTATTGCCTTTGAATTAAGCCACCGCTGCGCCATAGAGGCGAATATTAATTGTCTTTTGTTTCAGCAGTATCCTGAAAAAATTCATCAAAAATTTGTATAAATTTAATATGAATATACAATAATTGGTTGACGATAATAGTAGGTCGTGATTATTAAAGGTCTTCCTTAGGTAAAATTATAATCATAATTTAGCTCATAACAAATAGCTTATAGGTACTAAACTATGAAGATTATTCGTACATAGCAGTTATTGTCATGTTTTACGCACCAACATATATTTCGATAGAATTTCCTCTATTTTCGATAAAACTGGCCGCGTATTTGCATTTTTATTATCCAGTTAAAGCTTTCTATGTCCACTGAAAATATTTCAGATCCACATGAACATTTATTAGAGGCATTAGTTGTAACGTAACGGTTCGCTGTAAATTTTCGGTCAACATAAAAGTTACATGCTCGCCCGAGTTAGCAAATAAAAATTATTACACGAATATAACTTATCCTGTGTTTAAAGCCACTCAATTTGATCAAGAGGCAGATATATAAAAGGCATAACGTGATTTAGTAATAAATTGCTTTATTTATATAAAAAGCGAAGCAAAAGATTTTTATGCCTTTAATAGCAATAATCTAATTTATAATAATTAGATTATTACACTTTTTTACATAAGAATATTGACCACATTTTTTCGTTTTAATACGCTGCGTTAAAGACGACAGAACCAAGTGCCAAGTAATTATAATAATGAACGGATTATACTATTACAGTAGAAATTTGTATATTTTAAGAAAAAAAATGTGTAGGTATTATATAATACATTCTTTTAATATAAAACAGGTACAATATTTACTTTCATCGCTAGGTCCCAAAGATTGTAACATACATTAGACATGTTGATCTATAAGGCGGCCAAATTCTTCCGACGATATACAAATCAACACTTGCACTGTTTTAGCTACTAAAGTTACTCGTAAACGGATTGTCGACAGGACCTGAGGCATATCGTGACCCGCCTCGCTGTACCACTTCACATTATTTACGGTTTTTATTATGGTGTAAAAATGCGCGAAATCTTACTTTGAGGGCACGCCTCGCCTGGATCCACGCGTCGATAGCCGCGTCGTGAGCTTCGTGATGCAGTATATAAATCACCGAAATGTCGATTCATGATATTCGATACTTCTTCAATATTTTAAGCTAATAAGATTTGTTATATACATAAAATACATAAAATATGAAATGGTAAAAGATTCTAATATGAAAAAAAAATTAACAAAAAAATCTTATACGAATAAATTAAGAATGTTGTATACGATTTTAAAAACCAAAATAAGTTATATCAAAAAATAAAAGACAGTATAAATGTAAAATAATAATAACCTTTTACATTTTATGCAACTTGTCAACGCGACGCCCTTTTAACCGTTTTCAGTAGATACAGTGTTCGTTTAGAATTTAATTTACCAAACGAACAAAGCTTTTACCTTGTCACAATTCATTGTGGCAACATTCGTGCTCGGCCGCGTTGCATTTTCATTGTTTTATTCACGGATACTTCTATAAGAAGCGAAAGATCGTTAACATCTTTCGACTTTTAAGCCAATGAAGAATTGCCCAATGAGAAAAATATGCCACATAGATAAATACTTAAGAATTCTCATTCGTAATAAAATTAATTTAAGTAATATATCTCGTATATATGATACAAGAGCTGTTTATTCAAAAGAAATTTAAAAATATACAGCTTAATATAACATTTCTAACTACATAACCTAAAGGCAAACTATATAACAGTAGGTTTAACATACAAGTGTCCCTCAAATAGTCTAAATGTAACCAATGCACGAAAAAAAGGTGTAACAAAAATTTGAATAGAAAATGCTTTTTTAGATTGGAAATCTGTTGATATGGCACGCCACGACCATAGAGGCTAACATTTCTTAAATAAAAACCTACCCTTCCTTTCAAGCCTCCGATGAAAGGGAAGGGTGCGCGGTATCGTTGTAGATGCGAGGAGCACTTGAACTTGTTAAGTTGATCTCTTCGCAGTTCTGTTTGGAATTCTATGAAGCCAGTTCATTGATGTATGGTGGAAAGCTTTTAGTTGCTAGTGATTTTCGAACAGGAATAACAATATTAAGATCGACAAAGCTTTTATGGCGCTCTAAAATTATAAACTATTTCAACAATTTTCTGGAAGTCCGTGCGAAGTTACTTTGTGTCAGAAAGTGGAAAGTTATGTCGTTACGGTTATATAAAATGGTATAATCTGTGAAATAATAATCTATACAAATAATAAAAATGTAACTGATCGTTATCTGTATATGGAAAATATACGAGAAAAACTAGTATTGGGGGCATTTATTAAAGGCATAGAACGAAAAGCAATGTTCTTTTTTTATTTTTTGGGAAGAATTACGCCGACAGTAGTCTAGGTGAATTATGATAAGTATTCAAACGTCGCCTCAGCAAAATGTTGTTAATATGGCGGAGAATTTCACTAACAAATAAATATTATTGAAATTTGAGTTCACCTGTGTACGGTGGTATAGTTTGGTTGACTGTAGTTCCGGTGGTTGTGAGTTCGATCCTCACTTAAAGAAATCAGAATATTTCAATTGTTTTTGTTGTTAATCCAGTATGACAAAGTTAACTTGCAACTTAAAAACAACGAATTTATTTAAAAAGCAGAAGAATCCGAAAGTCTACCCAGACGAAGATGCGGGCGGCCACTACTTTGAAAAATTCCTAATTTGTATGGAAATCTGCATTACGTCGCCAAAAAATAAACTGTATGAGTGACACAAAACGTGCGCTTTTTGACTTCACCCTAATGAAAAATGCTTTAGAAAATACCACAAAATAACTTCACCAAGATGACCTATAAAGCGTACTTGAATTAATCTCGTTAAAATCCTTGGCGGGTAGTTTTTAAACAAACTAAGGTGGAGGAATGGGGCTCGATGGGGAGGCGGGGACGTGACGCAAGCGACGCAGCGGCCGCATCTAATTAAAGGGGACACTCATTTCGTCCGCGACAATTTTACGCTCGGATTTAAGACTTCGCACAGTAAAACGTAGGGATTTACGATCGACAACTCCCCGGGCGACGGATAATTTTCTCGATTGTACCTTTTAATGAGTTCGAGACGTGCGTCCGACAGTATTATGGGTTAATATTTTACGCGTGTTGCGAATGTCACGATCTTGTTAAGATCGCTATCGCTATCGCTATCGAAATATCAATTGCTGTGATGCAGTTGTAAATCTAGGCACAGACGATAAAATATTCGAACATTTCAACATTTGTGAAAACATATTAAGATCTTGCACTAGATACTGTTAAAATTAAAATTATGTTTTTAAAGCTATTAGCAATAAATATATGTTAAAGGACAGCTGAAATAGTTTCAATTTTACATTACATCTATTTTACATTTACATATTTTCATTGTGAGACATAGCAATGTAATAATTGTAAGTGGATAAATGAATCCAAGCCGGACCGGAGCGCTATTATCCAATTAGCAGTTTCTGTTTCTTGCTAAACATACTGAACTTTTCTACAAAGTAAAATAATTTTTTTACAACTTCTGCATACTTTATTTTTAAAATCAATTTAAATGGCGTAAATATTTTTCGGTACATTATTATGTCCAAAAAATAAAGTTCCATTAAAAAATAATTATAATTACACTAGATTAAACAAAGTTAGTTAGTTATTTGTTCTATAAAAACATTGAGATATTTATTCAAAGGAAGTGTAAATAAAATCCACAAAATATAATGACAAACATACATTAAATATAACAAAAACACCTCGCAGTATAAATACATGTAAATAAAAATCTTGATATACAACCTCATAAACGATCACTATTCATATCTTAAGTATGCGTATCGCTTCGCTAACGCATCTACATTATTGTTTGCAAATCATTTAACACTTTTATAATTTATGTGGCGTTGTAGTTATTACAATCTGGTGTTGGTATTTCAAGTATAAAACTTGTTTTCTCAATAAGTAATATGAAGTTAGTATCACAAAATTAGTTTTATGTCCTTACTTTTGTAAGCTACTTTGGTTTTGATAAAAATATAATTTTTTTAACTTCACGCTGTATCCTGCACCTAGAAGAGTACACAGAAAGAACTAAGTGTTAAGACAACGTTTCCCACTTTTCGCATTTACAAATGTTTAAGTAAGCAACATACCTACCTAAAAAAACATGTATATGGAAACTCTATTATTATAAAAAAAAATCTAAATATTGAATTCAAAAACAAAATATTGAAGCAGGAAATCACGTAACTTGTTTCGAAAGCTTCACGCTATAATAGAAAATCCACTATTTCTAAGCATACATTCTAACCTGAAGGCTTCGCAGAATATAGAAATAAGCTCATATGCCAAACCCTTCAGAATTAATGATGTTAGTGAACCATGAAGGCGCAGTATTATTAAAAGGTTCCGTTATCGCCTCCTTTAAAGTAAATTATGTAGCCGTCAAGGTTTATTTATCAATGAAGTGAAATCGTATTATCTGGAAGTGTCCGAGATTGAAACAATGAGATCCAGCACTTGCCGCGCTCATAACTAACCGTGAGCCGTTACAATCAAAGAAGGATAAATCTACAGGTGATTTTGCGCTGCTGTTGCTATTAAACATTTTTATTGTTAAGGTACAATAAAAATAATGTGTAAGGTGTAATTTTTTGATCAATTTTTGATAGTAAAAAAACATTAGAACGAATTTCTTTTTAAATTATAAATAATAAAGATAAAATTAAGATAAGATTTCGTTGCATATTTGTTTGTTTTTGCGTGGTTTCAAATGAAGAATATAGGTAGGGTATGTAAATATATTTTTTTCAATACTCATTCAAAACAACTATACAAATGCAATAGAGAAGTAACAAATTATTGAGTTCTCGAATGTTTAGATCAAAGGATTGTGCTTAGTCCGTGTTTACGACGGAGGCTATACAGAGCAGATTTATAGAGGCTCATGTCACCTGCCATCCGCAACACTAGATGCTTCGGAAGTTGACCAGAGAGATATAAAATATAGTGCAACCTATGTATCTAGTAATAGAGTCTGCATTCGATTGATATACGGGAGTGGAGTGCGAAGTGGACAACCGGAGACAACCGATACGACGGCCACCGTGACAGCGGTATTGTTTCAGCGCGATACAACACCACAGCTAATTTATATCGATAGCGCAATCTTGTTCATGGCCAGGCCAGTACTACGGTGCGACGTAAGAGACTTCAGTTTCAACTCTGCATAGCACAGTTATTAGTCATTGTTGAGGAGCGTCATGCCCAGTGTGCGTACAAAGCTGAATCATGGCAAGATAGATTTACAATTTCGATCAACGTCAACTATTGTTAGTAACTAATTATCATATTCGAAGCATTGTTTTGTTATATACGAAATACATTTATTTTTCAGAATCACGTCTCCATTTTATGAAACGGTCGTGTTATTTTGTAATTTAACGCTTTGCCTCATTCCATACGGCACATGGACACAAAATTACATTGCGAGTCTCTCTCCACAATCCAATGTAAAATAAATTAAGTCTGCGTACACAAAATAACTGAGAACAGATTAGATTTGCGGGTGCGAGATACTGTCGGAATCAAATTTTGTTTACATTAAAAACATGTCCGTATAAAGTCAGGATCATTTTATCAGCGCGGGAGCCACAAGGCGCGCGCGGGTGTGTATGAGGCGTTGTCGCGTGGAGTGCTGCTTACGTGTTGTGAATATCCCGACGTGGTGTATGTAAACAAATTTGCCAACTTTTGATTAGATCAAGGAGAGTGAACGCGACTGAAATAAAAGACTACTTTGACTTTGAGGAACGACACAATGCGGCTCCCATTTTTGTCACATCGAACTTTAGTGGTTCCGCTCTTGTGATTTAGTGGAGTTTTATTCCGAAGAGATTTGAACATAACTTATTCACTTGCTTTTTCTTCCGAAAGTTAAAAAAGGTTTGCCTTTCTTTACAAATTTTGTCATTTCAATTTATAGATAAAATAAATAGTTTCTTTACATTTGTAAAACACCTACGAAAACCTTGCAGTAGACACTTAAAGGAGCGTGAGATTCATATTCAGAATTATCATTAGCACTTGAAATAAAAAAAATATTTATAAAAAAAAGTAGGAAAATAAACTCGTTCATTTGTGGTAAAAAACAAAAATTAAGCAATAAAATGTTAATGAAGGAAATTCGCTCAAAATGTGCCCGTATGTAATGTACTAAAAATGGTATGAGAAAAGCCAAATAAATCTCACATATATTATGGATGCAAAGTAAATAAAAAGTGTATAAAAAGTTTATATGCCAGTAGCCCGGTGTATACTTAGTTAGAATGCGAAAACGCGGTTACATTTCAGATTTGGTACATTAAACTTTATACGAATGTAGCTAAATTGGACCGTTGGTTAGTTTGTTCTTTGCCAAGTTTTTTCCTGTCCAGGCATCGAGGACCGAGGGAAATGGCCGTGGACTAGGTAATTGTGTTAAAACTTTCATCAGGAAGTGTGAATTTTCTGAAAGCGGCGAGGCCAATGTTACCACAGCACCTACAACTTTAATTTGTTTCAAAATTGCTTTGGAAAAAACAAATAAGGAGGATAAACAGGTATCTTGAGACTTACTTTTTTTACGTTTATAAACTATAATTTTGTAAGCTTTACGTAGGATGCAGGATATTGCTTTCGAATTATTTAGTGTTAAGGAATTACCTGATATTTTTAATTTATGTCAGTCTGTTCTTAGTCCAGATAAATGTTCGATATATTTATAACCTTATTGAGAATGTGTTTCTATTAGGTAAAATTCATTTTTTTTTTATTTTAACGTCTGTATGAAGATTTTTTACTCTTTCTTAATTATTTTTATGTTAAGTCCCAGTCTTAATGTGCAAATAAAACTTAAAAAATATATAATACATGTAATATATAAAAAAAAAAATTAAAAAAAAACTTTGCATTTAATAAAAAAAAACAACATTAATCAACATACTTCTGCAAACAATTTTGTAAAATTACTTTTTTTGAATTAAATTAATCATTTCTTTTATTTAATTACTAGTGGGCCCGGACGCGGCTACGCCCGCGAAAATATAAGCCTAAATCATTAAAATAAGTTAAAAAATAATAATAAGTGGAGATTTATTATTAGAAAAAATATCTGAGTAACCGAAATGAACAAACCAAAGAAGTAAAAGTAACTAAAGGAAATTCTTAATATTAGAAAAAAAAACCTAAAGTTTGCTGTGCGCGCGTACTAAACATTTTTCTATATTAAATAATTATTAATTTTTGCGAACAATATTAAATAAAATCTCAAATGATTAAAATTACGATATTTTAAGTGTATAACATCGGTATAGATAACCGAACTGAGATAAATTAATTATAAGCAGCAAATAATTACATAAAAAATAATAGTAATTCGAAAATCTATAAAAATTTACAAAATCATCAAAGTCATCCGCCCGTTCGCGTCGGTCATACTCATATTATGCCGCCCGAAGGCTAGGTCATTTGGAATCAGTCACATCTTAATTATTTATTAGAATGTTATACAGTAAACTATAATTTCCATCTAGATGAAATGCTAAAAGTGACTATTATATTTATTTTCATAAGGATGAATATCAAATTATAGAAATCATCTAATTTTTGTTAATGATTTGTATAAAGAGATTTGTATAAATCTATATCGGCGCGCACCATGTATGCATTAAGCAAACTCACTGTGGGTGACGTTTTCTTAAAACAGCAAACTTTGCAAGCCGTTGCTTAGCAACGCGTAGCGACGATTGTTATTAACATGGCGGAATAAATTCCTTGTCAAATTAATTATTTTAATATATTGGTATATAACGAAAATATTACAAATATGAGAAAAAAAAAGTATCCTATGTTCATCCCGGGACCCTCAAGTATCTCTATATGAGTATTTTATCACAATTAAATTAGCGGTTTGGCCCTGATTGCGGAAAAGACAGACAGACAGACAGACAGACAGAGTTACTTTCGAATTTATAATATAGGTATGGATGGTTTTTCTCTATATTATGTAACATGAACTACTATCAAAGGAATACCTAATTAAAATGTATTTCATAACTTATAACGTCATATCTTTCATTCAAAGAGATGGATTGCGGGGGACCACTGCATACAAATGTGGTGTACGTGACTCTAAGACCGCAAGACAGGATGGCGCCTTGTGCTTAAAATGTAAATATTACTAAGTGAAAAAGATATTAAAAAAAGCACATATATATATACACAGTAAAAAACAAGTTTCTGTTTCTATTTAAGTAAGGTGTAGAAAAGTTATGTTATACAATGTATTATTACACAAGAAATGATTAACATGCTTAATTTATTTTCAAATATTAGACCTTAATAAGCAATAAAAAATATGCAAATGAGAGAATCTGTCAAAAAATATTTTTAACAAACAGTGCCGAGTTCTTTATAAGAAAAATCCAATCTGTGCGGGATGGCGGCTGTCGGTTATTTAAAAAAAAATCTTTCTTATAATACTTACATATGAATTATTGATGAAGCATTAAATGCGGCGGCTTATTACACCGCATTATGAAAACGAGCTAGGAACATCCATTATCGCTGAATATTTACGACGATTTAGTTATAGATGATTTGACTCTAATATGGGTGTATAAACATTTTTAAATACACTTATGTAAATCGTTCGAGTAAAATCAGCATTACAAGGATTGTAATAATGTTAAAAGAGTTTACCCATACCACCAACACTTAGAAGTCCAGTCATGGCGCAGCGACAGATTGTGGATTCGATTCCCACTCGAGGAAATGAAATATTTCATATTTTCATTTATGCGCTCGCTTAGCACGAAATGTTTCCAGAATTCGGCATTAAGTGGGGAGTGAAGTGTCTTAACAATAGTCTCCTTCTTTCTAGCTTGCTACATGCGGAACACAGCGTGAAGCTGAAAAGGAAACACTTAATGAATGATAATAATATGATATTTATTGAGCCATAATATAAAGGTAATAATTGGACATTAAACTCAAGCATACCCGTAGTTACATAGATTGCAATGTAACAGAACTTCTACAAAGTTGCAAACGAGTACACGGCAGAGTATGCGACCGCAAGATCGATCACGCGTGACACATCAACCACAACAATAGACGGAAGTTGTTATTACCAAAATATATGGAAATTTGAATCCATTATCCATCGGTATATACAGAAGAAGCTTTTACTGCTATTGCCAGTGGGCACTATTTGCATTTCATTATTAGTAGCTTACTACTCCATCTCACTTTAGTGAACAACACGTTTCAATTTCAGTCGCATCAGACGTCAGACTCAAGGCGATATGCGTTGAATATTAATTAATTTCACATGATCAATTCTGTGTGAAAACGAGCTGAAACTTACGAGGTGTCGTTTAATATTCTATGAAAGTAATTCTATTATATTTCACTGCTAAGCAGCTATGAGATAATAGTAATTTTATTCTAAAAATAAGTAGTCAGATAACATAATAATATATTATACATATTTTCTATCTTTGTTATTCTTTTTATGTAATTTGTGCAGTGGTAAAAATATAGCAATACTTTGGGTTCTATTTTTTTTAATTTAAATATTGTGTATTGAGTCTGTTTATGCATCACACTGTTTCTGCTGTATTGATTAAAATATTACATACACACAAAATAAAAAAGAAGCCCCCCTCGTGGCACAGTGGCACAAAGGTAAGACTGTAAGCGCGACGGTTGTGAGTTCGATTCCCACTTCACCTACTCGTATTGGTAAAAAGGCATAGCGCCGCCAAGACACTTAACACGCAATGCCTTTATAATTCGTAGGAAGGTGAAAAACAGCAGTGTCTTAATGGGGAAGAAATAGGAATTCCTTTACCTACCCTGATAGGTAAATTATTGAAATAATTTATATTACATTAAAAGTCAAGACAACTCGTTCTTCTCCTTCGCTCGAATGAAGACAATTCGTGTGAAGGCCATTTTATACTAAACAAGAAAAATGTAATCCAATTCAATTATATATAGTTTATAATTAAACTTATCTAAAAATACAGTGTACATCATCATTCAAACTGTAAGTTTAAAATAAAAAAAAATAAAACATTTTATAGCCGCATAGTTGGAACGAAGCGTTTATATTAGCTTTCCATTTTTAGTGAAGCGGACATAATCGTTAAGTCGTCTTTGACTTCCTAACAGTGCAAGGAAAGAAGAAGAAGAAAGAAGCTCTACTACTAAAACTTAGAGCTTATATTACTGAGCTTTGAGATATTAATTCAATTCGATAATAAAGTTATTGGGAGAGGTAATAAGATTAACAAGGTGTAGAGAGCGTAAATCACATTGCATTACGCACTCGATGACAGTCCGGATGCCCGTATCGCATTACAGTGGATTAATTGTAGCTCAGCCCGCCGCGACAAGAGCGATGGCTGCGTGCGCGCATTATATCTTTAATTAAAAATAATATACATGTATGTCGATGCTATAAAATTATACAAGTTAATTTTCCGATATATTTAAATTATTCTCATTTTTTTTTCTTTATTTAGATTAATTATAATTTATGTTAAGTACCACCCAAGTTAAAATCTTTACGAGTTAAGTTTATTGCATCAATTTATGTAAACATTAAACTTTTTAACGATTTATGTTTAATACGTTTTACGGTCGCAAATCCAATTTAATTTGACTAAAACCTCCACATGTAATGATTACCTGGAACAGATGATAAGGAACTTGAATTACAGCCTTAACCCTGGTTTGAGTAAATGGCGTGCGTCATTATATGGAAGTGTAACGAGCGCTTTCGGATCACAACAAATCATCTCAGTAGCCTCGCCCCGTTCACTAAAATGTAATATAAAAATAATTTACTATAAAATCTTTTAAATGATCTGTTTTCGGCCAAAAACTTGTTTATTTTATATCCACGTGCATATCCATATTTTGTTGAGTATTCAGAGCGAATTTAGTGACACTGGCATTCTATTTTTCACTCCAGTACACATATTTTTTTTATTTGACCTGACAAAAATATTTTAAAATACACTTAAATCATATTAAAGGAATTTGGATTTTTAACTATTACTTTTCAGCAAAGATCGTGCCATCTGCGCTATACCAAAATTTACTATTAACTAGCCAGAGCCTAAAACAATATTAACATTCCACGTAAAATGTCTATTCACTATAGGTACATTACAGGTCCTAAACTAGTGTTAAGACAGTTCGTTCCAAAACTCTGAAAGAATATAACAATTCATTCCCTCGAAAAATGCAAATCGAACCCACAAACGTAGCGTTGACGGTCACATTTTGTACCACTAGGCCACGACCGCCTCTTAAAATATCTATTGTATAAAGAATAAGAAGTCCGATGTGCAAATAAATAATTGCTCTTCCATAAAAGGATCTGGTGGCCACTCGCGAACGTAGTTATATCCTTAAGAGAAAACACATAGTTTTTGTTTTGTACCGTTTCATTAATAACACCAGTAAAGTTATTCCAAATACATAAATGGCACAACTAGTTTTTATAGGAGCGCTTGTTCCCCTGTTGCTTGGAAGTGTCTACAATTCGTTACTTATGTTAAAAATATATTTATATATTATACGAATTTATATATTTTGACGTAGTATCTAACTGAAAGGCAATGGCTCCGAATACATGTCCTTTTTCAAATAAAAATTGTACTTACTTAAGAATTTACGTTTTCTTTCAGTATCAATTGTGGTGTTAAGAGAAAATCAGATCGACTCAGAACTCAATAACACTAAATTAACAAGAATGCAGAACAGCGTATTTTATCAATACATTTTCTCTTGTTTTGTTGAAATTATAGAACTCAAAATAAAGTAAATATCAATATAAGCAAACAAAACAACAATATATATAAAAATTCACATACATATAGTCTACAATTATGTTTTTTACACCGGCGATATTTCTCAGGAGAACCTATAATACGTACAAAGCCGACGTAAAACACAAAAACGAGTGGTAGCGTTGTCTCACGCGCGTTGCGATCTATAATTATTTCTAGGCAGTAAAAGTGGATACCACCGGTCCCAGCCACAAATATGGAAAACATCCTCGTCAACTTTATTGCTAGCATTGGCTTAAACAATGATACTGGTAAAGCTACAAAAAAAAATTGATCACATATCCTTAACTTAAATTCTACAATTTAAATTAAAGAAGAAAAACGTTAGGTATAGCTGTAATAATGAGAAAGTTGGTGGAAAAAGTTATAAAATATTTTTTTATAATAAATTTTGATTCAATATAGACATTACACTTATATTTAATCGAAGTCATCAAAACTAATATTAATAGCGATGCTTATTTTAATTTTTTAGATTATTATTACTACTACCTGAACTTACTATTCACAGTGATATCTGATGTCTGTTGAATATTGCACATAAATTATAGCACATTTCTTTTTGAACAGGAGTCGAACTTAGAACCTAGTTGTTGATACTTCTATAAACGTAGAACAAGTAAGATAACCATAGCTAGAAATATTAAACGTAAAGTATATTTTTTATATTTAAACATGGCACGGCATGGCATTGGCATTGGATGATAGCTATGAAGAACCGTACATTATCTTTTCTACATGACCATTTGTATCGCACGTGAGGTCCTTATACAGACCAATATACTATTAATATGACATTACAGTTAAATGACACTAGTTCTACCTAATTTGTAGATAGAGCACTTGCACTTGCTTTATTAAATAAAAGAAAGATATTGTACTCGTATATCCTGCATCTTAACATTCCTGAGATCCGCTACAGTTAATGCATTGCATACCAATTTAAAAATATTTAATGTCAAACAATTAATTAATGATTTTAACAGGTTATAAAAAGGAATACCTAAAAATAAAAAAGAACAAACTTTATCCGAAAAAAAAATAATTTCACAAGTTTATTATTTTGTATTTTACAGAACAATCTTTATTTCATCGCCACATATAAAACACGTTAATCCACTCTCAAACTGCTGAGGCAATAGTATCACTTTATACGCGTTCTCTCAAGAAAATCTCCCCCATTCTAAGCCCACATTCATAAAATGAAATATAACTACTTAATGAAATGTCAAAGACAAATTTTACTACTAAGAAAAAAATTACAGCTATAAAATGAAATATTTTATGTTAATTAGTTAATTAAGTCACGTTTATCTCTACATCAGATGTAATTAAGGCTAAGATAAGCGCGATGAACACGATATCACGAGACACAAGACGAGCATGTATGCATATCAGCGCGAGTATTGGCTGTGCTTGATTTACGAGCGCCAACAACATTAAATTACATCTAGATCGAACATTGCCATAAATTTCTGGTCGCATTGTAAATCTGCCGTGTGTATCGACGGTCAAATCATGTAGCCAAACTATATCATTCATTGACATAGCTCGCGGTCCGGCCGTGTGTACATGCATAGCGCGATGAGCGCTTGAGTGAAAATCTATTATTATATTCCTATATCTATACTCATTCTTTATAGGTGACGTACGTCATGCCTTGTTCCTTGTTTAATATTTCCTTTGCTATAATAAACAATAAAATTATGTGCAGGTATAAGGGTTTGAGAATGAAAAAAACTAATATGAAATTTTTCAACATCACACCGATAAGATTAAGTTTAATATTTATAATAATTACTACATTGTTTTCAACTTACTGTCCATAGTAAAAGTTATTCAGTTAGCTGGTCGGAATCAAGGGCGCACTATTTCCAACCAGGAGAGAAGACATAAAACATTGAATTCAAATTCAAAAGTTAAGTCACCAAAATGAACAGTGATTAACAGAGTTATTATTAAATAAAATAAAATAAAATAAAATAAAAATCATAACAGCATTTAATTCATCGTCATCTACATTACATAAATGGCAAACTCATGTAACGGAAACATACCCGTAGCGAGCGTCCATGCTATAAAACTTCCTTTGCTGTTATGACAATGTTTGACAACTTGGAAAACACACAGAACACGTTTACGCTTCGCTAACGTTTGTTTTGGTTTACACACGTGTCTGTGAGGATNACCCGTAGCGAGCGTCCATGCTATAAAACTTCCTTTGCTGTTATGACAATGTTTGACAACTTGGAAAACATACAGAACACGTTTACGATAGGGATTCCTTTGGGGACAACAACCTATTCTAAATAATATTGACGAAATGTAGTTAAAATGATAATTTATGATATTATATTATTATACTTAGATTTTATTTTTATAAAAATAGTTTTTTTAATGTTTTTTAAATAAAATTAAAAAAATATTTAAGAAATATGAATGTTTTCAAGAAAAGTATAAAAAAATATTTAAGAAAAATAATGTGTTCGAACTTATATGTAAGTATAAGCATTTCTTTAGGCTGCTAGACGAAACATTGCATTGTGTTTCGTCACCCAACTTATTATTACTATTGCGTATTAAATAAGCAAAACAAAGTTTATTCTCGTGATATCAAAATCGTTCTGCAGATTATATATTACTAACAACTTACAACGAACCAGTTTTTGTAGTATAATATCGAAGTATATGTTTATAAGTCAATAACAGTCTCCAAACATAACGAACGTTAAATCATTTAGAAAGTAAAGTTCACGTTTTAATCATCCATATTATCTAGCAAAGAAATGAGCACATGAGCACAAAAAAAGTGATTTTGATCGATAAACCAAACACGTAGTTACTCTGGTGCGGTGGTTCCGACGCCTTCACTGACGCATTCCGCAGTAGATATAATAATACGACTACAAATCGGTGACCGTTAAAAATAAATTATAAATAACGAGCGGGCAATAAACGAGCTGTTCGCAGGTCGCCGATGCAGGCAGATAAATCACGGCCGACTCTGCCTTTGTTATAGTGTGAGTATTACGAATGGAAAATCTGATGACCCTGTAGCAATTTTTTTAGATTTAGTATTATGGCCGGTTCATTTTTCATTTAAGATATAAACCAAGTTTCAGAAATTGATATATCGTAAATAAGTGTTATCAAAAAGATAAGGCTTTATTATTGACTCAATAATTAAGTTTTAATCTTTTATTTTCTTAGGACTTTTATCATAATCTCACACTGTAGGCGTCAAAACCAAAGAAGTGGGGCACCTGTATTTGTAAATCAAACTGCAAACATCCACAAACGTGTATAATTGCCAGGAGGATAAGCAAATCACGCAGTCAAACTTGCTACAAAGGTGTTAACTACTCTGTCGAGTGGTTTTCGACACCTACCAATTATCGTTCAACTGATATCTACATTGAACCTTCAAATAAACGGTTACTTCCGACGGAGCTTACAATCACAATAATGATATGGTAGGTATATTGGGTTACCTGAAAATATACCGTTATATACGCAAATATCACGGACTCCATATTAATTAAGCACCAATCAAGATTTTTGTAACGTCAAACATAAAAATGGTCTTAATTTTATTGTATCTTCATTATTACTATTTATATTAAAATTTAATATATATATATGTATGTATATTATTTGCACCCTAACTTTATCTCAATTTGTTATTTCCTCTGCCTTAAGGTTGTCTGTCAGAAATTGCTATTTAGCAATAAGGTCTTGTCTCACTGTGTATATTTCTCTACTCACATGTTTCGGTGTAGTTTCTTTGGTGTAGAAAATTCATTTTAATAATGTAACATTGGTGTAATCGCATAGTACAATGTTTAATAATTAAATTTTGCATAACCCAAGTTAATTAATTATCAATATCAAATTTCCTATAATTATAAAATGAAATCCAATACCAAATGGACGACTCTGAAAATGTGCCCACTGCGGAATTAAAATTCAAAATCATACGGTTCACTTGCAGCTGGCGATAATGGTTGGCAGAAATATCGAGGTTGGCCGAATTTCCTCTCGAATTAAGCCTTAAGGCGAAGGACCTACGACCCGATACGTTAAAAACGCTTTTAAGGGAAATTGCTTGTTATTTTTCCATAGTGAGTCAATTTTTTACTCGCCGTTCTCAAATTGGTAGGCGGAGTTTGCATAACGGCTCAAAAAATTGGGTCGTAAGCGGGACGTTCTAAGATGCGATTTAATTTATTGAGTAATAATGCAAATATACTGGCTGTTATAAAATACAAACAACAAAAATAATTACTAAACATATACAATTAACATTTCCGTAAATAAATCGAATGTGTGACGAAAAATACAAATCTCTATGGAAAATGTATTTGTGTAAAAGTAAATTCTATAAATTTCCATACCCCGCAATAAGGACCGTTTTGCATACTTGCAGCAACACGCAATTCCCATTTCATGTTAGTAGCAGGTGCCGACATAGACTAAGAAGGATCCAATCATCGAGTTAGCCTCATCGGAAACTTGATACTTTAATGGTCGGTTCAACGCTTGCTGAGAACGTAAAAAATTGCGAGGATGTTTAATTATTTTGCCACGCGAGTAAATAGCATGGTGCAAACCGGTGCCTCTTATAGCGTCGTGAATATGACCTGCTCTTGTAGGTATATATATTTTAAACATTTTCAATCTGAAATTATATTTTAAATGTAATTATTTTGTCACATTCACAGCCTAAAGTCGGGATAATGTAGTAATACAAATATAAATGTAACATTTTTTATAAAATGGTATTTTTGAACAATGATGGTAGTTTTAAATGTGCTGTATTCTGAGGCAAAAGAGAGACTTTGTTGTGATAATACTGCCCTTCATGATATAATGATAACAGGATAATTACGCTTGAGAGTGTAAAAACAAACTAGTTGCTATTATATATTGGACAGTTACCACTTCGGTTTGTGTCTACAACTTTAAGTAAAATAATACAAGTATTTGTAAGTGTATACTATAAATATTACTAGTTGCTCAAGCTTGATAACTTGTTTAATTAAAACTTCAAAATATTCTACAATGTAACACCTTTTTTAATCTCAATTCATCATGTTTATTTAAATGTCTTCACCTTTCACATTCATTAGGAATGTTTAGAAGATTTACAACGCGGTGATTAATACTAACTTATTATCTTGGTATGTCATCATCATCCAACAATTCTCATGAGAAATAGGACTTCGGCTTTCTTAGGGACTCATCGTAGTACCTATATAATATAATATATAAGTAAGTCCCAAAAGTTTTGTAAATTGGACGAATGAAGTTTTCCAGGAAGGAAATTCCGATCCCTTAATATTTATGCAAACGACTACCAACATCAAAGCTCATGTAATTTCACTTATTAATAAAACTCAATTCTTAAGGATTTTCAAAGTTAAAAAATAAAATTAGAATATCGGATAGCGAATGAATCTTATTCTAACGATATAATGATAAAGAGCCTCGTATATCAAACTACGAAAGGCGTAACACGTGAATATGTAATATTTCTATTAAATAAGCTATACGAATAGACTTAAATCTAAAGAAGCAAATAAATACCAGTAATCACACGGAGCAGAGTTCGCGTGATCTTACATATAAATCGTCCGCGTTTTGAACTTGTAATAAATCAGATTAATTTAAAATTCAACTTGTATCCCATAAATAACAATTATAATTGCATTTAGATTGTTTTCATCTTGAAATATACGAATATGTTTAATGATTGCATATGAAATATAGTATTAAAAAAATTGTATAGCTTTATCTAAATGATACGTTCAGTTTTATACGCAATACATTAATATATACATACTTTTCAGCAACATAGTTAAGTCGAAAACAATTCATTATTTTTGAAACACAAATAAGACGAAAGAGAAAAGGCAAATCATCTAAAGAATCAACATAATTTCCATTCTCAACAGCGGGGAGGCCAGCACTCCTCTGACACGCCAATTAAATACCAATTGGTTGCCAGTTACAAATAAATTTATTTCACGCCTTTACTTTTATCTTGTATCGCTTGAATTGTTCTTTCTTTAACAATCGCGACGTGTTAAGTGTACTTGCGAGTTACTTCAGTTTGCAACAAAATTGATATATGGTTAAATAAATTTGTGATTTTTAATTATTTTGAAATGAGCTAAAACATCCATTTAAATAAATGTATTACGAAAAAATATTATGTTTACATTTTTATTTTCTGTACTTAGAGATACGTTACAAATACAAACAAGCGGTAAAAAAGTAATCCAACGAGTATAAATCGAGACGTGACGGAGAGAACCACATCATTAAAGCGATCTCCAACAAAATAGGTTTGAAAAACTTTTACTGAACCAGAATTATATATAAAAGGAACAAGAAAGTAAAACTCAATTCGCCGCGGCTGGTAAGAAATTTACATAGTAATTCGCAAATAGGCATCGCGCCCTTTAAAATAGATTTCAAAAGAGCCTATCGTTAACACTTTGTGGCGCCGCGCTCGATCAAGGGCGAAGTACTCGTAGAGTGAGATGAATTGAACTTCGAAATACCTGTACAGCGTACACCCATTGATACGTTTACACTGCATATTTAAGACCGAAGGTATCTCCGTAGATCTTACAAAAAGCCGCCTCGGTGCACATACTTCGTCCGCGTAATGATTGCCCACCATATCGAACCAAGGAATCCCTTGTAAAAATGACCGCCTTATAATAGGGTACCTGCGCATTTTCGGCGAGATTTCTTATTCGTTTCTTATCATCTCATTTTAATCTCGAGCTTGTTATGATGCTTATACTGGAGGGCGCTCTGAGAGTGAAGTGATTGAAGCGCTTGATGTTTTGCTCATATTCCTTTTTTGACTGCTTCTGCAGATTTGTTTACGAAAAAATGAGATATACACATGTGGGTATCTAATAATCGTACCGTGTAATAGAATTATAATACGAAAAATATGTTTTTCGTATTATAATGGAAAAGGAAATGAATTATTATTTATTAATATTTTCATATCTTCACTCTGGTACCAAGGCAAAGCGCGGCGTTGAGTTCCGCCATTTAACATGCAATGCATTCGGCGGAAAGTACAAAACGGAGTGTCTTAACACTAGGTTCTCTCTAGCTACGGTATATGCAGAATACAGCTTGAAGCTGAAAAAGAAAATATTTAAATTATGAGAATATTCATATATCATCGATAAAATAACACAATCTAACAGTTAATAAGCCAAGCGATAGAAACCTGATTTAGCACCGCCACTTGTAATTGAAAACCTTTTGGTATTTATATGAATCGTAGTCGGCTTATCTAGCTGTTTATACGCCAGCCTACACGAATCTAAAGACACAGAGGGAGTATACACGAGACTAAATTGTACAGATACGACAGCACAAACGTCAAAATTAATATATTTTGTAATAATTTTAGACGAATAAACATTACATTTTAGTAAAAAATTCATTAAAAACACTTTTGTATTATAGCTAAAACTATCATTGAATTTAAAGTTATTAAGTATTGTTTTGTTTAATATTAATAATATTAAACTTATTTAAGGAGCTGGTACTGAAATAGAACCTAATGTCAAGACAATCAGTTTTTCGCTTTTGGCCTTTTAAGGCTTATTAAAACATATCTCTCCGTATATCTTTCACATAGCAGGATAGGCAGGGGGAACCTAGGAACTTTGTGTTAAGGCACTCCATATTACATTAAGACGCTTCCACTCCCGACTTCCCAACAAATTCTTGCATAGCATTACATGTTGATTGATGGAATTGGAAAGGCGAGGAAATGAAAATATTAAATATTTTATTCCCCAAGTGGGAACCGTACTCACAATTGTATATTATATAAAATATTTTTTTACCTATTTCATTTCTATAAACAACACAATATACTCTCCTATGTTTTAAATACTTATTCCATGTAATAATGGCTGAGCATTGCAGATGGAAAATAGCGGGATTCATTTTAATATGATCGGGATAGTTTCAAGATACTAAGTAAAGTTAAGTAATGCAAACAGTTCTGAGAACTACCGTCTTAACGGTAATGTGGTGATCATTCCGGATGGCGTGGAGATTAAAACAAAGTTTTATGGGAAAACTTCTATTTTGTTTGTTTATTTTGTATTTTTCTATTGTGCATACTTTGTAACGTAAATAGATGCGTATATACGTGTAGATACACTAAAAACATTCAACAGGAAAAAATAATACCTGTACATATACTATGACGTGAAAAAAACTTTATACCCTTTGTTACGAAAATTGTACGGACGGAGGAGTATCAAAATTTGTGTAATTATTATTTTTAAAAAGAACGAATTCAGAATAATACAATTTTTTAAATAATGCTTGAAAATTATATTAAATTATTTAATAATAAACGTATATGTTTGACAATATACACATTTGTTTAAACTAACATACACATCGCAGTGTTCTCTAGTATCTTATAAAAAAACATAACATTATAGAATGAATTTATTGCAAATCCTAAAGTAATGATAGGTATTGTTAAATAAAGAAGAGGAAGACTGTATGTGACCCAAGGAGGAGAAAAGGAGTAAAGGAGGACGAAACCTAGTCTAAGAAAACGAAATACCATTTTTATCCGCTCTTTACACTTTACGACATTTATCACTTTTAATAGTTAGCAATTATTTTATTAAGAAACGCATCTAAAATTTAATATATCACAGTAGATAAAAATACAAAATAAAGTAAAATGTGAACACATTTGATTTAATAGTAATGTCACAGTAATATGGAATAATAAATATAAACGGGGCAATTCAGTATTAAAAAGTAACTTCAAATCTGGCGATATACGACGTCACTGACGTCAAAGTCAAGTATGTGACTACGCATCGTGGGAAATACTCGTATAATGTACCTACAGCCATCCCATGACCCTGCAACGGTACGATGCGAGCGATTACGCAACCCGTTCGATTGGACCCTACTTGTAGGTACTACTACTACCACTTCACTATGCTGAAATAAGAAGTCAACTATGACAAACTTATTAGCAATAAAAGTATTAGAGGCTGTGTGAGTAATGTTTCTGTAAGCGCCATGGTTACGAGTTCGATCTCCGCTCGGATTAATTATTTTCATTTTCCCACATTGGCAAGACAGAGCTCGGCGTTTAGTTCTGCGACCACTACCCGAAGGCTCCAATAAGGACGAACAGTGGGAAATACAGAGTCTTGACATTGAGTTTGTCCTGCCTACCCTTCTATGTAGGAAAAATGGAAGCTGTATAAAAAGTATAGATGGTGTATACTAGTAATAGAGATAAGTAGTTACAGCTTCGTTATTTGAAATATTTTTATTATTATTACAACAGAAAGGTAATCAGTCAATTTAAATATAATTAAAAATAAGTTGCTCTAATAGAAAAACCAAAAAAATATATTAAAAACCAAGCAGTTAAAATTGCCGTCCGTACGTATTTTCTTTGCTGCTAACTGTTAGATACCTACACTATTCGAAGCGGGCGTTCCGCAAACACTCTAGCTATGTAATTTTCTCGTTAGGTCACATCGCCGCTTTTAGCTGTATTTTGTATGTTCCCAATACAATCATGTTTGAATTTCGTCTTACAGGTAAGGAATTTGTGTTTGCCTGCTGTATTATAATATATTATTTTCTCATTTAAGAATGGATACAATAAAATCGTCATTATTAGCAACGTCATTAGCGTCTTCGTATGTCTAACATGCAAGTGTGTATAAGTTATATTTCGTATCAATATATGGACCGTTTATTTTGAAAGTGGTGTAGGTCCATTTTTGAGAAAAATGAGCTATCACGTAATTCATGCTTAATTTAATGTAATTTTTTTATATATAACTAGTCCGTGTTTAATTTCTCAAAAAAAACCCATATTTTGAACAACTTAAAATCGGTCGGTAAATGAAATTGCATAATCATCGACATACTAACCTTTAATTTTCTCGAAACAAAAGAAAATGGACTTACACCACTTTCAAAATAAACGGTCCATATAGTAATTTTAATACGAATAACAGACACTACAGTAGTATAGATTTAATTTGTCTAAGTAGGAGCAGTGGTTATGGGTTCAAATTTTACTAGACGACATTCTTTAATATAAAATACAAGTTAAACATATTCTTGTTATCTAAATGAGAACAAGGTGGATTCAAGACAATTTGCCTATTCCTTAAATTTTAGAGAACGGCTAACAATAAAATATAATTTACATAAACTATAATAACAGAAGAGTTCCAAAATGTTATAAATAGTTTTACAACTAATAAACTAAGAAGTTCGTATCTAAAGTATACATTTTCTAGTTTAGAATTCCGTTCTATGCTAATGTTCCCAATTAGCCGACGGGCATAGTTGGACGAAAACCTAGCTATTTCTGCAGCTGCTATTATTGTATCCTAGAACTGTGAAACGCCGACAGCAATGTTGAAATGGACTTTATCTAGGTGCCCTAATTTCGATCCCAGGATTTACACTAAGTGGGTTTTGGAATTAAATAAGGTCATTTTTATCTTGCAGAATATTAAGTAAAATTAATGGTTTACACGCTTTCATCATATTTTTATTCAACAGGACATATCTAGTTGTTAAAATACACGCGACGGTATGAGTTCAAATTGTATTTTTTAACTTCTCTTATCTTAACAGACGGACATATAACGAAATGATCCTATAAGGATTTTGTTTTTTCCTTTGAGATACGGAACCATAAAGATGCGCAGTCTCTACGAAATTTAGAAATCACACAATATCGAAATGATAGTCACAAATCACTTCATTATACACCTTCCTCCTATACATCACATTGCATGCTACATAACACCCTTAAATTTATCACGATATCTGGCTCAGTTAACGATAATAAACCTTCAAGATAGCTTGTCTACATAAGTCAATGCTTTGCATTAACGCATAGCCCCTTACTCTCTACTATATAATAATCGCCCCTGTTAGGTTACATTGGGCACAGCTTGAAACTAGATAATAAATTTTGTATTTATCGATTGTTTTGTATGAAATTTACTTGATAAGAGAAGTCTTATTTCTATGTAACAATACAAAACAGTATTATGGTATTAGTTGACTGTTACTATAACGTTATATAACCTATAGGTACAGTTTAGTACATTTCCTCTAAAATCTATAGCAAAATCTTATTTGAATAGAGTGAATGAGAAACGAACGAGTCTATCTCATTGGAATATAAGTTGACAACTTAAGACTCTCAACTTGTAATGGAGTGCGCAACAAATCACTCGTTGCATACACTTTTCACCTATCGTGAGGTTTGAATAAAATATTTGTAGCAATTTCTCAGAATTCTCAAGCTGGAATTGAAAATCTTTTACAAGTAGACCAAAGTATTATTTTTTTCAAGCATAAATTTATAAGATTCGAAATAAACAAAAATTCTTAACGAATTAGTAGGTACACTTTATAATTATAAATAATATACTATTCATTTTGTACAACGAGACTGCGTCTTATTAGAAATTTGATGCCAATGAGTGAAAATATGTTATAAGATAATATAGTTCCACAATAACCGCTTGAGCTACACAGATAGTAAATTCGATCCGAACTCGAGAGAATGTTTAAATTTAGGTTATGTTAATTTTTCTGTTCTAAGAGACAAAGCTCAACGTTGAGTTCCGCTCCTAAACAATAAAATCCCTAATGTGTCGAAAATTGGGCAGAAAGTAGGGAACGTTCTTAACCTGAAAAATAGTGAAGCTACTTGTTCCTTAAAAANTACTATATAATAATCGCCCCTGTTAGGTTACATTGGGCACAGCTTGAAACTAGATAATAAATTTTGTATTTATCGATTGTTTTGTATGAAATTTACTTGATAAGAGAAGTCTTATTTCTATGTAACAATACAAAACAGTATTATGGTATTAGTTGACTGTTACTATAACGTTTTATAACCTATAGGTACAGTTTAGTACATTTCCTCTAAAATCTATAGCAAAATCTTATTTGAATAGAGTGAATGAGAAACGAACGAGTCTATCTCATTGGAATATAAGTTGACAACTTAAGACTCTCAACTTGTAATGGAGTGCGCAACAAATCACTCGTTGCATACACTTTTCACCTACCGTGAGGTTTGAATAAAATATTTGTAGCAATTTCTCAGAATTCTCAAGCTGCAATTGAAAATATTTTACAAGTAGACCAAAGTATTATTTTTTTCAAGTACAAATTTATGAGATTCGAAATAAACAAAAATTCTTAACGAATGTGAGTAGGTACACTTTATAATTCTAAATATAGGTACTATTCATTTTGTACAACGAGACTGCGTCTTATTAGAAATTTGACGCCAATGAGTAAAAATAAGTTATAAGATTATAATTTCACAATAACCGCCTTGCTTAGGTTATGTAAATTTTTCTGCTCTTACAGACAAAGCGCAACGTTGAGTTCCGCCCCTAAACAATAAAATTTCCTAATGGGTAGAAAATTGGTTAGAAAGTGGGGAACGTCTACCCATGAAGACCCGAACATGAAAAATAGTGAAGCTACTTTTTCCTTAAAAAATGTAAAATAAAGCTTTATAATTAAGTTAAAATGTGTTTATTCGGTTTAGAAATTAAACTTAACGAGCCTACTAGACAACATAGTACCTATACGGTAAACTACCGACTTAGGTACCTACGTTAATACTTTACTTTTTCACTTTTCATGTATACATAAGAAAATCTTTTTGTAAAGATTTTCTCTCTTAAGTATATTAATATCCTCGTCATATAAACAAGTGAAAAATAAATAATTACAGCTTATTATATGCAATCGAAAAATGTATTCAACAAACAAACACTTCTCCCTTACATCCAATTTAATGAGTTGATTATGGTATCTTTTACCACATATCTCTCGATCGCATCGCATCGATACACAGTCAGATGAGGACACATATCTTCGTAGGTATGTAATCACATAAAATTGCAGCAAACGATATGTCATATGTCAATGATATCGATAAAATAATGATAGGTCATTTATTAATTTTTATTTATCATACAAGATAGTGGCTTCTGTATGTCTACGCCTTTTATTTATAATTGTTTTTGTATTTATTTTACTTTTTGTTCAACAGTAATTGAGATAGGCTTAACTCAGATACAGAATAAGAAGATAAGTTTACTATCTGTTTAAATTGCATCGTGTAAGATTAATATTAGTTACTGGACAAGAACGTTTTGCGCAAAAAATAAATAGAAACATAAAGGGACACCAGAGATCGGGCGCAATAAGTAATGGGCCGGGCTCGCTGCGGCCATCGATTGCGCGCGTTATCTCAATAAAGAGCAACAGACTGCGTTCATTAACACTTTGACACAGCGCAATCATAAATTGTGGAACCCTGCCGTGACCCCATGCACACCCGCACACCCCCGCACACCCGCGCACCCGCTACCTGGCCCTTGGCCCGCATTCTACTTTTTGCCATTTCCATTGTTTTTAGTAGACTCCATAAAACCGTAACGGCCCGATCTCCGATACGAAGGCAGGTGCTATTCTTCACACGTTTCCATGTTAATTATAACATTTTTTTGACAAATTGTGCGTTACAAATATATTACAATTTGTGCAAAATAATAGGCAGGTGTGGAAAATGATCACTCATCGCTGTTTGTCTTATCTCGCTTTTTATACTCAGGATGACCACCGACCATCGAATCAATTTCAATGGAATCTTGACATAGGACCGATAATATTTTTTTCTGGGAAATGTACAAGAAAAATAAATTACGCCAAACGATAAAAGTCGATGTCATTCATCAATAAAGGTAATTTATTCTTAACAGGTAAGAATATAAAATTAATGTGAGTAATTCCAAGCGACGAAATCAACAGTACTAACTGTCCAAAGCTATCGCCAAGTACATAAAATATGGTACCCCAAGTTACAAACATGGGAAGTCATTAAACCAACCGGCATGGCACTTAGGATACTCCTATAACTGTCTGGCCAAGCATAAAGATCAATATCTCAGTGGCTCGCTGCCAAATCTTTTTAATATCGTCCCAGACGCAACTGAAGAGTGGTTACAAGCGATAACAACAAAACTATTACGTCAACAATTCGTTTGCGAATTGGTCAGACGGCTGACAGTATCAGTAGCTAGGTAAATTTTATTATGCAGCACAAAAGGAAATCTTCCGTGAAAATGCTTTCTATAAAAAAAAATTAAACTAGACCAAGATATTCCATGGTGTCCTCGACAAAGTTTCCCGAGCTATCTTGCGGTCACGGCCAACTTTTAATGAGTGCTGCTTCGGCCTTATTTCTAAGAATCCCAAGCAATAGTTTGTGAAAATTAAGTGGGCGTCTGCATAAGATATATACTTCAAGTTGTTTTGCATATTTAATTCCTCATTTTATAAATTATGATTAAAAAAGATTTAAAAGTAATGTCGTGGTGTCCTCTGGGTACCCTAATATATGCAGCATACAGTATAAAACTGAGGAGGAGGTAACGACGAAATAATTTATTATTTAAGCATTTTGTCCTTAAGTATAATCTAATCTTTAAATTTATAAAAAGTAGAGAACAAAATGTCTGTGACATTAGGTAGGTTAGGTATCCTTCTTGCATCTCTTTCCGTCTTCATATCATCATTAACGGCAAATTAATGCGGATCTTTTCTAAAAAGCCTAACAATACATTTACTTAAGTAAACATAAGTTCACAATTGGATACACCATAATATAAATAGCTTATCTGATAAACATTTGGAGCCTAAAAAATGTTAGTTCCTTAAAATTAGTATCTCAGTAAAAGGCGTGTGAATAAAGGCGTCAAGTTTCACACCGTGTCGCTCCTGCAGCCCAAACAACGAAATAAACACTTATTATCATATAACAAACAATGACAAAAAATCTATAAACTCAAGCTCTAATGACTCGATAGTTCCTGGGATGAATGCCAACTAAATTAGGGAGGAAATAGCAATAAAATATCTTTTATAGAGGTCTATTCGGTAAAGAAGCAGACGTTTAGTCTGTTAAATGAATACAAATTAAATAACATAGAGAACTTTGTTAAGTTTTAGATTGGAATTTAATATTTATTTATCTTCCTGATTTTTATAATATTAACAGAGAGTACGTAGTTTTCAGTCCTTATATCCTGTAATTTCGCTCAAAACCCCAAAAAATTGAATACCAAAAATTAAGTTCAAAACCGTTTTAACTGTCTCGTCTTAATGGCGCCAAAAACATGTTCTTTTATATATATTTTTAAGACAACTGTTGCGATTGACGTATAAAAAATTGCTTTCGCCTTAGAAAAAAGTGCCCTTGAGAGAGCTTTCGAGAAATGTTCAAAATGTAGAAATGTTATTTTTTTTTTATTCCACTTTATCCTGCGAACTTAGTGTTAAGACATTACGTTCTTTAACACTGATACCGAGTGATCGCTCAATGGCGCGTTTTGACTTGCCACAACGGGGAAATGAAATTAATTAATTCGAATACGAACCCACAACCATCGCCTTTAAAACCAGACGATGGCGTCAAATGTTTATTTGATAAAATATGATATGAAAAGTAATAAAAAACATGAACTGTACTTTTAAACGTAGCGGGATTTTGCATTTTTCATTTCTTTTTATATGTTTTCTAAAAAATATTCCCTAAGTGTGGAATGTGTTAAACACTTAAAAAAAAAACTAATTAAGTAAACTTAGCAATACATTTTACTATACACAATTTACTTCGTTTCGTTTAGGATATTAGTATACAACAAACGTATAAACAAAGAGTATATTACAACGAAATAAAAAAACATTCTCAGTCTTGTCAACAATTTTAACATATTTAGTAAACAAAATACATCCTAAAACATTTTAAAGCGATGTTTTATTTAAATATTACAAATATTGTTTTTTAAAAGAAAATTAATAGAAAGAAGTTATTCAAAACACATTTATCGTTACAGCATCAGCATAGAAATGTATGGTGATCTAGTAGGAGCTACCGAACGCGTAATAAAATTTGTAATATTATCACGAACAACAATCTGGGCGGTAAACAAGAGGTTTATATACGTATACATGAACACTAAAAAGAGAATCTTACAGTAAAATTACTACAGTCATAGTAACATTCTTTTTTCACCTTCACGCTGTATCCCGCATGTAGCAGGGTAGACAAAGAGAGCCTATTCTTAAGACTTTCCACTCCCCACTTTCCGCAGAAATCGGAATGGAATCAAATTTAAATTACGTGATTTAATTGGAAAGAAAAATATGTAACTAAAGCGTTTTTTTTTGTATTTTCCATATCGACTCAGAAGAATAATTAAATATATTTTCAGTTTTATCTTCTATTTAATACACAACATTTTTGATCAACTTCTCGTCGAAGCAGAGTAAACTAACTAGGTTCTCTTTGCTTAGACTACGTAGAAAAACATTGCGGAAGACATAAAATAAATGTTATATATTTTATACTTTATGCATTCAACACAATAACTAGTTATCCTATAGAGATAAATATAAAATATGACTGCTTATAATCCAAAATTTACGACCGGACCTAAAAAACAACAAGATAAAACTGTTAAAAAGTTTCGAAGGCAGGAAGCTAACAAAAACTACAAACATATCCGCTCCGAATAGAGACATAACTGGTCGTCACATAATAAGAAAAAAAATACAAAATGTTTCTATACTAAAAACTTTACGAATAAAAGCATGAAATATTTATTGTCAGCTCCACAGTAGCGACGAAATGTTATTAAACAAACAATTCGCCCATTTGACGCTTCTTCGGTCAGGAGACCAAATAATTGATTCTTTCCGGGGCGTGGTGCGTCGACGATGGCTATTGTGAAAGCTAGGGACGTCCGTTGACAAATAATATTCTATTCCAAAAGGCAGCCTGGGAAATTCCTTCTCATTTCCGACGCTAAACGAAACCTCGCACGCCAACAATGATCGCGACGTAGCTCCAAATTAAAAAGGAATTGAACGTCGTGAAGCTATGACAATATGTCAACAACATTGTCCGGTCGTGTTTATGATAAATAAGATCAAAGCTAGGCACGTCCATGAAAATAAAAAGGCTCTAATATAGGCCATCGTTTTTTTATTATTATTTTCGAGTGACAGCATTAAAGGGGAAATTAGTAACGGTCTACTAACTCGATAATAGCATGGCGTGACACATTAAGCTATATGATAAATAAAACTTTTTTCGTTGTAACCATAAAAATATAAGGAAAAATAAAAAGAAATGTAATGGTTGCGGACTGCTCACTTAACTAATAGTAGGCTCGAATACGACCTGCTGAACGATTTCGTATCCTATCATTATAAAATATTTAGCGATACATCTAATTTTGTAAATAACACAGAGTCATTTTAAATAGAATGCTCGTAATAGCTAGGCAACCGAGCGCAGTACGCCCCTAAGTTTAAGGTAATGATCGGTTCTGAAACCCCCATGCAAGATTAATTCATTCGAGGGATTCAAATAATAAAGAAAGAAACGACAAAAAACTAAAACGGCTGATAAATATCCGTCCCTACCCGGCCCTAATGCATTTAAGAAGACCTCGAGCGCAGAACGATCGAACTGGAGTAGAGATAACATCCTTCCCAAATATAATAAATTTAACCGATAACATTCTACGTAAACAAAGACGTCCGACTAATTGTTTTTCGTAACCTATCATTATGGCAGAGTTCCCAAGCGAGCTGCACGTATATGAGCCCAAGTTAAACAAAGTTGATCGTTGAGAAAATTAATTAACTATGAAAACCTAGACTGCGCAACTAATCCAGTCCGTGCCCGCGTGGCGTCCATATACTTGTGTATGTTGCGTAAATTAATTACGTTTAATGACTACAAGCCTTGAACTGCAACTTGACTACATGTGTAGTGTTTGTGTATAACAAAAACAAAATTAAATTGAACATCACTTGGCTTGCAAATAAACCTAACAAAGTCAGTAAAATAGGTGTAATGGACCCTATTTTTAAAAAGGCCTTTACAAATTTCGCAGAGGACACCCAAGACTTTAAACTACTGTCGGCGGCTTTACATTCATTTTTATACAATATTGTTTGACTATGCTTAATGTCCTTCAATACTCACCGTTTTACTTACATTTCACAAATGAATGCTCAGTAGTAGCCGTTTACGATTTCAAGGTGGCTGCACCATTTTATGAAAAAAAAAAAATAGAGTTTCATAGTTGTATTGTTTAATTTTATTACTATTGCGACAATTACTAGTAAAAGTATTATTACGTCACAAAAATGAAACAAATACATTGGTAAAAGAACTGCACAACAAAATACACTTTCTTTGTTATTTGTAAGTAAATGACCAGCTACAATAACTTGTAAAGCAACTGTTGAACAGTTGTCACGTGTCTTACTGAGCCTTATGACTTACGCGGGCCTAAATTTAAACTCAATTTTAGAAAATATATTTAGTTTGAAAAATGTTTTCTTGGTCTGTTTGTATGAAAAACACTCAATATCTCCAAAAACGGGAAAATGGATAACCGAATTAAAATTATATTATGTTTGTTGCTGATCCTAAAAGATACTTGGAGAGTAGCATGTTTGAAAGTGAATATATGAGTTAAAATTACTTTACTATTTTACAGTGATATTATCCAAGCAATTCTGCTTTTAATTTATGTTTTATTGTTACTTAGCAAACGACAAACTCTCACAAATTTCTCACTTATTCTCTCTATAGGAATGGAGTACTTCTTCGGGCACGTTCTATGAATCATTTCGAACAAGCTACAAGATATGATCAATAATATGATATAAAAGGAAACCCGTACAAGACTTTGTAAGGCGAAACAAATTGCAATATTAAAAATGTGGTTACCAGACTACGCACATTTAAGACTTTTTCTATATTTAAAATTCATATACATTTTTATATTAACCCTATAGCAATAAGCTACGTGTTATTTCTATTTAAGAAAACGAAATTGTAAAACCAAAGTTCTTAGAATTTTAATATACCTCATTCTCTTTCTTATACTCTTCTATTGACATATAATCTATATATATAAAAGGACTTGTCCTCACTGACTGAGGTAAGACGCACGCACAGCCGTAACCGCTGATGGTAGAAACGTGAAATTTGGGCAGATGTTTACTTTCGTAATCTGGACATCCACTAAGAAGGGATTTTGAAAAATTTTAACCTTAAAGGGGTGAAATAGGGGTTCAAAGTTAGTATGGAAAAAAAATTAAACCGACACCGATTTTTATAAAATTTGAAATTTAGATTTTTAAAAGTATTTATTTGAACACGTGTTTCATCGTTTTCTAGAATTCTCCCCCTAAGGGTGCGAATGAGGGGTTGAAAGTTTGTATGGAAAATTTTTTAAATCGCTACCGATTTTTATAAAATTTGATATTTAAACTCTTAAAAATATTTAATTAAACATATGTTTCATGGGTTTCTAGAATTCACCGCCGAAGGGTGCAAATAAGGGGTTGAAAGTTTGTATGGAAAAATCTTTAAATCGCCACTGATTTTTATAAAATTTGAAATTTA
>JAKRZM010000780.1:403005-520769 GCA_036379175.1 Heliconius cydno galanthus | reverse complement strand
CCTACATACTTTAAAGCATCTTATTACAAACCAAAACGTTAAGTTAATAAAAAAATAACGAGCGCAACGACTAAACAAGATTAAAAACATTTGTCTCAAAAATTGAAATATAGCTCTAACCCACCAAATATTCATACGAGCGTTGATGATGTAATCAAGTTGACATTCAAAGTGTGAGGTCCGGGGGAGCGATTCATTACAATTTGTTACCAAAACAGTGTGACGTGAAACAACCGCCCGCGATCCGTCATTAATTATTACGGGAGCCACTCGAAAGCGCCCCCCACGTTTAACATGAAAAAAGTGGGCGCCACGAGAGCTGAGCGTGAACGTTCCGGTGGCGGGTTTTGCATTGCCCAGCGTCCGTCCTAACAAAACAATGTCGGTGTATAGAACGGTCTTTGTCGGCCGCGACTATTAGAACGAATTGCCGTACGTGCTCCGGGATGATTCTCTTTTACTCCTCTTTACTACCTTCAGTTCGCACATTCCTTTATTTGCTTTACACATCTCGTCCGCACTGACTACCGTTGGAATGCTAAATTGCTCCTTCGTTGAATGTACGCAAGCGATAGCCACCCAGAGTTCAAGTGTAATAGGTGCATTATTTCGGATCTGAATCATAGTTGATTTTTTAAAGCAAAAATTACAAAAAATAAAAAATAACAATGGTTTAAATGTCATGACGTAATTTTACTAAACTAAAAGATAGTTTACATTCTTTAAAACAATTGATTTGCAAATCTTTATTGTTATTGTTTGTTTTAAAAGGACAAAATTAAACAATAACATTTTAAGAATTCTTGGAGACACGTAATTAAAAAGTTATGCTGTTACGTTCCAAAGTAAAATGTTTTTAATAAATGCAATGCTTTTATAGACAACTTTTCACTCAGGGTCTGAAAATTTAACTATTTTTTAAGCAATTAGTTATTGAATATAATTAATAAAGTTGTGTTTCAATAACGAAAAATAATGTCAACTTTTATTATATAATAGTAACATTATTAGTTATTCTAAGATCTAGAAAATATTTTACATAGATTTTCTTCCTAAAGCAGACTCATCTTGACAGAATAAACCACGAAAAGGGTCGACGTGTACTTTTTTGTTATAAATATGTTGATTATAAAATTGATATCTGTGACAATCAAATGCTACTAGACAATTATTCAGTGTGGAAATTCTTTTAGAAATTGACTTTGGCAAATAAATCGTAAGGTAAAAATATACTATCAGTAGAACAACAGCTTTAGAAAAAGTCAGTTATCAAAGTTGAAAATAGAGCAAAAATAACATAGTCACGTTTTTGTGTCCCGCGGGATGACCAAAGTTTTGGAAACGAAGCACCTGTACTATTAAAGCATCAAACACTTTTGTTCTCATACAATAGGCAGCAAATTGCATCCATTATTTTCCACACCCTGCAAGAATAGCAGGTAAATGACATATTGCGGTTAAGTTATATAGTAAAGCGTCGATTATCCGAACTGATTAGGGACTTTGTGTTCGGATAATCGAACGAAAAAAATATTTTTAATTTAGAAACAAAACTGGAATAGGAAAAAAATTGCATAGCATAATAAAGTATATAGCATATAGCATAATAAAGTAAATAAGACGGACACGTTAGAAACGGTAAAATAAATAATCAATGAAATTTATCAATTATGAAATAACAGTATAATATAATGCTCAATATAATTCATCATAAGCTGACAATAGTGATAAAAACAATCCGTTACACTGAATCGCTTCCATCACTTTGCAAAAACTAATGTGTAACATGTCTCTGTCACAAAGTCCCGGAAAAAAATTAAACGCCTCTCCTGGATTGTTCAGCTCATATATAAATTATACATTTTATGGCAATAACAATCGTTGATCTGTAATTATAATAAGGCACACGAGTCACGTTCGATGGATGTTTAGTTGAAGAATAAACATAAGACGCGTGATAAAGATACTTACACATACCAATTTTCTTAGTGAAATTATATTAACACGTATAGTCTAAAATACCTCACACTCCTTAACGGTACATGTGAAACTTTCTGTGTACATAGTATATTGAAAGCACAAAGTAGATGAAAAATAGAAAAACTAGAAAACTATAAGCTATAAGCTATTTTTCTTTAAAATCATAAATTTAAACAGAATAAATGTAAAAGTAACAGAAATAGAAACAGGAGATAATTTCATCGCACAAGGACTTCAAGTTGGGTGCGGTACATGTTATTAAGCTTAATATCTGATATCAGATCAGTCAACTAGCTATAATTGCAACAAAATAGCTTAAGATCTGCGTTAGAAAATCTTAACGCCTATAGTAGACTATAAAATTACAGGCTCGTAGTGCTTACTAACCAGGTAGCTTTTACTGGTTATAAGCTACTTAGTAAGAAGGTCATAATGAACCTAAACATTTCACCTTCCAATATTTATTTATCATCCGATTTTTAAAGTGCGTAATATTTTCCACTAACTATCTGATTTCTTGCTTGCTACCATGACCTTAGGCAACCTTAACAACACACGGCTATTAAAGTTGCGCCAGAATATGCGCCAGCGCATAAAAACCATGTCGAATCGGGCACAATACGCGGTCTCGAACGCATTAATGATACTCCAAAAACAATAACTTTCTATTTACTTTAAATTTATTTATTGAATAATAATATTTGGATTTCGTTCTGTAATACGATAAAATAATTTTATTTATATCTCTATTAAACGTAATTATTATACAAATATAGGCTATCTACCTATAGCTTCTTTGAAGTTGATAATATTTTTTTCTCCACTTTGAATTAAACAAATAAGATAAAATATCTTTTTTTTTTAAAAAGGTTGAATAAATATTCATAGAAGCAGGATTATTTTGATCGATTACATTATGGAGAGATAAGAGACGAAATTATAGTAAACATTAATCTTACGTTGTAATGTGTCATAATAACAATCTATTAATTATTATTTAACAATATCATATCTGGAAAGTTGTGATAGGAAATAAAATTGATTATAAACATTAGATAGTAGACAACCCTAAAAAACTTATAGTCTTACTTTACATAGCGTTATATATTTTCATAACAGATAGAAATGTTATATCAGATACACAAATAATTATTAATTTAACGTACCATTGAAAAGTAAAAATTAATTTACATTTAATAAACAATATAAAATTATTTTTTTATATGTATACCTTATACATAGAATAATTATAAAATAATTATTAAAAAACCGGACAAGCGCGAGTCAGGTTCGCCCTCCGAGGATTCCATATAAATTTTGCCTTTGTTTAAAGCTATTATTTTTTAGGATTTAACTACAAATGTATAGTTTTCAGAGTTTTTTTTGGGCTAGTACTAACTGTAGGTGCTAGCTGCCAAATTTCATAATTCTAGGTCAACTGTAAGTACCTTTTTAATTTTGATTCCCTTTATAGTGTCTAAATACGCGCTTTTTGCGATATAAATGACCATATCTTTAAATATACACATCTTTCGTAAATGTAGTAATACATTTTTTTCCGGAAATCAAAGGGCCGTAAACCTGAATATATGGTTTGAAGTCAACCTGATATCTCCAAGCGTTCCTGAGATAAAGGCTCTTGACAAACAGACAGACAGAGGAACGGACGGACCACAAAGTGATCTTATGAGGGTTCCTTTTCCTTAAGAGATACGGAACCCTAAAACACTCATAGCTAACAATAACATCGGACAATCGCACAAGCATCGAATCGATTAGTAGTGGCGTTATTTGTTTTCATAATCAGAAATCCACGCGTACTTGTTGTGAGGAGGAGTACAAACATGTTAAACTGTTAGTCACGGTGGCTGTTTTTGTGTACATTCGACGTTAACACATGCATTTAAAACCCCGCGTCGCGCACCGCGCGCCGTTGAGATCGCACACGTTTCTAATTAAAGCATCAAAGCGACGTACATACGAGTACCTAGCGAACCTACCCAGTAAAGTTATCCATGCAAATGACTGAAATTGTCCTTATAACAACGGGAGCGTGGCGTTATCTGGAATGCGTGTGATACGACCACGCAGCGCTGAATAAACGCCCCGTGAAGTCGTAAAAACAGGCCACGGTAACTCTAAAGGACGCCTATAAATTCTTTATTTTATGATGGCGAGCATATATTTAATTCTGAGAGCGTCCACGCTGTTTCCTTTTTGTCATATAAACAAAATTTATTGAAAATTTTTTTAAAGAGCCGTCGTCCGTCGATATCGAGTAATAATAAAACATTACAAAATGTTGGAGGCGCTAATGATCTCTCGTAACGAGTAATCTTGTTGTAAATAAACCGTATATCAAAACTAAGTAGTCTGTGGACAGATATTTGATTGAAAAACGCTCGTTTCATATCAATGATCAGAAAATTACTTATATAAAACTTTATAAAATTCTATTTCAAATAATAAACATAAAATGTATTTATTAATTTCAATTTTCCATTTATTTGTACATTAGTTACAAAATTATATTTTTATGTATACACGTTCGATTTGACTACGCGCACCGAGCACCTAATGCTAACTAGAGAGTTCTAGAGAGCTAACACTACTTTTAATGTTTTAATGTACCAGGAAGCTATGAGTATGCCTATTAGTAATAACAGCTGTAATCAACATAAATATACCTTTTTTTATACTAGAAAAGCAGTAAAATCTTAAGTAATTACAGTGTAGACTGTTTTCACTTAGATGAACATATTAAAACCCTACTCCTTAAAATTTTACTCCTGATACAACAATATTATTTTATTACCTACCTATGCGTATTTCGAAACTAATTATGGCCTTGTATTAGCCCTAGTATTAGCATTAGCATACCAACTACATTAAAACGTAAGATTTATATATATTTTAATAGATACTTACTAATGTAATTTTAATTTGAAATAGTTAAATTAACATTTATACTACACATATAAAGGTAAATACCTTACAATTATGAAAAAACTTAACTTTAAGTAGGTCCTTAATAATCCGGCACTTTAATTATTAACATTCATACAATAAGGTTTAAAGCAATAGGTTGAAAATAAATTAATCCTACAGCTAAGCTTTCCTCGGATTGGCTACGCTCGTGGGTTCAATCCCCGCTCGGGGAATATATTTTATTTTTTGATTTCCTCGCTCTGGTAAGCAACATAAACCGCGGCGTTAAGTTTCGGCACTCACAAAGCAATGGCTCGATAAATTTGGCGGAAAGTGGGCAACGAAGTGTATTAACACTACTAAATTAATACTAATTTCCCTGTGTATACCTAAAGTTAAAAAATACATTATTATATAAACTTATATTTAATTTTTTTATGTGATAATAAATATATAGTTAAAAATTTATATATTGCAATGCGAAATATTCACAAAGACTTATTCATTCCAGTGAAACGGTTCCGATCAAAGAATGATTTTTCTTAATAAAGCAAACTGTTAGTTCAGGTGCCGAGATTTAGAGTCAACATTTACAAAAGGTAAATGTCAGATATCATATTTCTATGGAAACATTGTGTTATGCAAGATCGAGTTTACTTAGGATGTGCAAAATTGAGCCGGTCATTTTTCTTTAATCAGTGATTTTTATTTGCTATAATTTATACGTAAAAACATCTTTTGTCTATAATAAAGAAATTGATAAGGCATAACAAGCTTTTAAAATGCAAATAAACAACGATCAAACTATAAATGTCAAAATAATAAAATGACTATAAAAATCCTTTTAATAACATTTGCTGTTTTGTGTCAAATTTGTCAACGGGCCTGAATCTAAATTACATATTTAGTAGATAAGAGAACTATATTGGTATCAAGTGGCCCATCCACGAGATTTCTTAATTTTTATAGTGTTCAAATTTGAATGTTTTCATGGACAACGATAAAGAAATGTGAAGAACTCGGTTGTCATTCGTTTAAATGCGGCCAAGACTCGTAACCGCCCACATCAAGAGAGGCAGTGACGCCGCAAAACCGATACATGTGAAAATAGTTCATAAGAATAAACAAATATCTATTCAACTAGTTTTCATGTTCGTCGGAATGTATGTCATAAATATTGAATACCGATCACATTTACTATACGATACTGTATTGAGGATTTGAGATTTAAGATTCGTAGCTGTCGGTTCTATGAACATGTCAACTTAGCATTATTATTGGTTATCTCATATTTAATTTATGCTCGTTTGTGTTACATTTAAGCCCGAGGGTACTAATATTTATTCAATTCACAATCGGACAACCATGTTCTGAGTAAGTTAACTAAGTTCCAGTATGAACATTAATCTTTTGTATGAAAATTACTATTATGAATATTTTATCATTTCGTTCGCAGGGGCACAAAGTGTGACTAAAAAACTGACTGATTATGGGTTGGATCCCCACTCGAGGAGATGAAACATTTATATATATTTATAAATTGAGCTTTTGATATTATCAATAAGTACAAATATACCACGATGTTTGTTAATATTAACAAACACAAACGATACACAACTGTGAATCACGATCCAAATACGCACGATAACAATCAAGTAAATCACAAAACTCGTTACTTTTTCAAACAGCACAATCAAGCAATTCCGATGAAATCATCTCATGACGAGTTGGGAATGGAATAAAATGTTTGCATCATTATTTCGTGTTTTCCTAACAGCGAAGTAATCCCCGCTATAGGCCCATTGTAAGACATTCGACAAGTGATATAAATGGAAAATTATATGTAATACCAGAAAGGAGGCTTACATTATTAAAACTCTCGCAGCCAAACAAAGGAATTTATTTTATCTACTAATTAGAGAACGAGAAAAACGTGCAGTTAGCTTTTAATTCTAAAATCAGTAGTTTTCGCCTTTAATTCAAACATGCTTGACCTACTACTTTATTTAAAGAGCTTGTAATTTTTAAAATCTAAAGCTGGGTTTTGAATTAATTTTACGATTCCAGTTTTCTTTAAAGTATGTTCAAAGCCAGTAAAACAAATAAGACCTCGTTATACTTTGAAACTAGTAACAATAGAGCGATTGGCAGAGAATATATATTCCACCATTTTGTTTACTTTTTCAAATATCGAGCATCTCCAGAATATACCCCGGAATCGTCGAGGCATGTCGGCACGACCGGTGGCAGGTGCCGTCGGTCACGTGCAATTGCAACTAAAAGACAGAAACATTGCGAAGCTTCCGAAACGTTAACAACGTATATACAGTACGGTGAAAGAAATGTATTAGTAGTGATTTTAATTGTACCTTATAAAGAATACAATATTAATTGTATTTTTTAAAATAAGTATTTAAAAAACTTTTTCAACAAACAATAAAAAACTAGGAAGTATTTCAAAGAAAATAACAGTCAAAAAGATATTCACCTGTGTTTTATCATTTTTCTAAACTAGGAAAAAAATAGGAACAATGACATGGACCTGGGATAAAAAATACAATATTATACAAATCTTCAAATATTAAAGATAATGTACGGTTATAGGCAGGCTTTAACAAAAAGTACATCTTTGTTCCCAAACCTTAGCTTCTCATCTCGCTAAATCCTTTTCCTTACAAATAATACGGCCGCTACCTATCCTGTAACAGGTTCGTTTGATGGTTGGATAACAAACAATACTAAACAATAGACAATAATCGTTGTTCGTTTATGGACTGTAATCCTGTTTTGTGGTAAGACGCAAACTTACTAATTATACTAAGGAATGTATCTTTAGGTAACTTAGAATGGAGAAAACAATGTTACCTTGAAATAAGGTAAAAATTTTTTTACGTTTTAATTTCTAACTTTTTAAAGTAAGAACCAGTGAAGATGAATAATGTACGAAATAAATATTTATATGATGTCTTTTATGGCATATATGCATACATTTTAAATTTGTGGTCCAGAAGCTAAAACAACACTTTCTATATTATATGACTTGATTTCGAGTATGAGCTTATATTATCTGGAATGTTCAGTAATTTGCTTATGTTCATGCTAATATAATTATGTACAACACATGCAAATTTAAATCAATTACTTATCCGTTTAGTTATTTATTTCGTGAATTATTTATTGCTGTTTTAAAATTGTAAGCATACATACGAGTACACTTATATATTTTACCTTGACCTGTCTGTGCAGTGCGGCTTTATGTAAAGCGGGTTTTACTATCAGCATAGATATCAATAGACTATAAATGAAGAATAGTTACTCGACTACAAACTACGTAATTTATAAGACAGCAGTGAGAAAGCAAAATTTAATGAGTAATTAAAAATACGAATAAAATAGTGACATGATCGAAATTCGATCACATTTTTTCTATGAAGCTTATAAATGGCTGTCACTAAAAGCAATAAAGTAAACGGTTGCTTTAAAACGTCTAGACTAAAGCTATTTAACTTTGTAGATTTCTTAGACTGAGCTAATTTGAAGGAGATTTTAACAGTCAAGTAAAAACAGTAAATAGGTACTATATGTAAATAAAAAGTATTTTGCATATAAAAAAATTACTTTTATCTCATTTGAGGCAAAGTGCAGCGTTGAGTTCCGCCACTCTACAAGCAATGCCTCCAAAATTCAACGAAAAGTGTCTTGACCCTAATCTAAGGGACATTAGATTTTTCTGATTTGATAATAAGATTATGTTATATTTTACGTATTAGTGTAGAGTTGAGAAATTATTTGCCTGAAGATTATACTAATCACCCCCCATAATAATACAAAACACATACTATAAACCCCCTTTTCTAATGTCCACTCATATATTAGAATAAGAGTACCTATAGTAATTGTTATATATTGAGTTATAATTAAAATTTTTAATTTTCAAAAAATAATATAATTATATAAAAAGTATTGTGTTGCATTATCTAACTTGTAATAAGATATATTCTCTATATTTTTAAGAATGTATAAATTAATATAGTAGTTTTAGTAGGCATCAATAACCGGTTTCAAGTTAATACTTGATATATTTCTGTTACTTTAAAACAATATTTAATTTCATTATATATCCTTTAACATAAAATTGACTAAAACATATTATCCAAAAAGTATATAAATGATAAAAACAAGATTGTTCCTATAATATAGTGTTCATTCCGAATACATTTAAGCCATTAATTATAACTTATCCGTGAAAGGTAAAAAAACATACAAATCATGACCATAAATAACTATTTGAATAGCACTTATATGATACATGACCAAAGATATATATTAATCGAATGTGTGAAAAGTATGACTCTATAAAAATATGGCGTTGACGTTACGGTAGTTGGCGGAGTGGACTCTATTAATCATATAGTTGACGCCTATTGGGTGTGGCTTCAATTTATTAATTTGTAAGAAATAGTTTATTCTGAATTATAGTACAATGGTCGAGCGATTACATAAAATAATTTGTCTGTGTAATAGTGAATATTATGGCATGATTACGTTGTTGGTGGCATGTGATATACCTACTACTATTAATAACTATGTCATTTAAACACCGCAGTCTTATTTTAATAAAAAAAGAATATATAATATGGTGGCTACCTAGTATACCGTACCTAAAATATAAAAATATAATATAAGTAAAATGAAATACCAGTATTTAATGCTTTCAATAAACGTTATAACATGGCAGTACTTACTGTACTCATATCAGCTTATTTATGACTACAAATGACCGGAAATTAAACAATTCAATACAGATATACATTTTAAACGATGCTAAATTAAATTAATTTACATATATCATTATATTATTAATGATATTCTGAGTGCAGGAGCTAATTGCGCCTAGATAGCACTTGCTACTGCTGCAGAGCCGGTTAATTATACCTGGTTGCAAAGTGGTTTACCAGCTCAGGTATTTATTAGAGTCTAACTAAGGTTAATAGGTAATTCTATTATCATTAGCTGCATATTGGTAAATTTGAAATTTAAAATCGATGAAAACCTTAGTACGACTTTAACAAGCTTTGGCAACGTTCTGTGGATGTAAGAGGGTTAAGTAAAAAGAATATTCCGAAACGATAACTAGAATAAGAATAAAATCGTACTTTAGAAATATAAAACATTAGCACGAGGCCAATGCACATGAATGCTTGTAATGAAATATTTCCTTTTCAAAGTAAGCGTGAATTGTTAAAACTGACCTAGTTCTCAAGCCACTGCTATAGCTATAAAATCCCTAATCTGTACTACTTTAAATTAAACTATTATTTTATTCTACTATATTTCCAAAAGTATTGCACATAAATTTTAATAAGTAAAAAAAATAAGATAGAAATGTAAATATTTAACAGACAAGTCATCGTTAGGTTCGCGGCACCGCGAGCTGTCCGAAGAGAGTTTCGATCGAATCTATCACAGTCACATGCCTAAAATAATACTCCATCAACATGAAACCACTATCCATCAAATAGTTACCTCTCTCAGAAGCAACGTCGTGCAATGGGACAGCGTCTGACTGTAAATGTTATGGTTGAGGGTTCGATTCCTACTGTACGTATGATTATATTTAAATTATTTTCATTTCTTCTGTTTTGGCGAGAGGCAAGACGCTATGTTGAATTCCACAAACGTCTCAAATTTGGGCGGAAGTACCTTCCTGCCATATAGAGATTTTAAATATATTGTAACATAAAAAAATCTTTTTTTTTTGTTATACTATATCAATCATATCTAATGAAGTATACTTTATGTACGGCTATGTAGGAAAATCCGTAAAGCTATAAGCAAAGTTTCTTCTTACATAGGCATATTTGGCTTAGGTAAATCAAAGATTGTGGAGGCCATAGTGGTGCAGTCGTGCAACTGTAAAAGCGAAGATTGTGGGTTCGATTTTCATTTCTGGGAATTAAAATTTATTTATTTCATCCGCATTCATAACAAGGCAAAGCACGGTGATGAGTTTCGTCATTCAATTTGCAATGCCTCATGAATTCGGCGGAATGTGGGGGACGAAAGAATCTTAATGGGAATGAAGTGCATTAACACTAGGTTTCCAGGTTCCCTTTGCCTATCCTGCTATGTACAGGATACAACGAGAACCCAAGAAAGGCAAAAACAAATCATAGAGTAAAACCCACAGGTATTGGTTAACCCTTTACTATTGATGAATCTATAAATAATATTTTGAATCTATAAATCTATCTATAAATATTATTATGTTTTCCTTTTCAATATAAGTTATTGTCTAATAAATTTGAATACAGAATAAACACATGTGATAAACACGAGTTGTTATATATGGATGAAAAAGGACAACAACGGAGCCAATCGCGTCTCTCGAGTTTAAATTATTTATGTAAATTATTTCGACCGCTCAAAATTATATTTCAGCATCGACGTGATTAATGTAGACAGATTTTTCACTTGGCTTCTTTCTAACGAAACGATCAAACAAACGGCGCTGCGATTGGTAAGCACTCAGACGAATGTCTGCTGGGAATTCATTAGAATCTCTTCGGAAAAATAATAGCCCTGATTTTACAATATTGTTTGGCTGACAAATAGGATGTCATGGCAAAAAACGATTTTCTTTTTACTTATTAAGGAAGCTCAGCGCGTTCGTTATTGAACGCGATGTTAAATCCTATAAAGGCCCTTTTGGTCACGAAATTAGGGATGATGTGGTATCTAAATTCTGAAGGCACAAACAAAACACAATGCATTAAAATTCCTGAGGATATGGGGCTTTCTTTAAATTAAGTGTAGGTATTATAATGAAAAATGTATGGACCGACCGTGATTCGAGACCTGTACTCAAGTGATATTTCCGACAGGGGCCGAGGGGCGCATGCGTTTAATGAAATCAAAAGGATTAAGAGCATCTGCCTGCTTGTTATTCAAATCGATTGGGAGCTCGTTTATCATTTTAAATAAGCTACTGCTTAGATAAATTCGGGGTGTGGTTCGTGTGCAACAAAGGAAGCGGTGTTCAGTAGCTCAATTAACAAACCAGTTGTATTATGAAATGAATAAAGGCAACTGACTTTGTGGTATGCTGGAATAAAATTTACTGACAAATTAGCTTTTAGATGACTAAGCGTCGTACTGACCTAGTTGACCCCTTACAAATTTTAAGTCAACTCTCTTTATTTCTTTAATGCCATTCAGTATATTTTGACTTACATTACAATATATGCATATTGCGAAATTAATCATTATGATTTTAAATATATATGTTGTAATATAAATAAAGAAAATTTTGTTATAATACTAAGCATACATAAATACTTTAATTTCAATATTAATCATCATATGAGTCTAGGGACATATTTTGTATTTCATATTTTTATTCGAATGAAGAATTAACCTTAGAAAACACCCACACACATCTTTACGTTACTTGAGAAATACTTGAGACGTTGTGTGCGCCAATAGTTATTTAGTGAAGTTATCTACATTGCAACCTATATAATATTAACTAATTTATATATTTTTACATAAACATTCTTAATAACAAAAGTATCGAAAATATTTCTCTTGAACAAAACACAAACATCGACTAGATAATGTTACAAATCACAGAGAATTGTCGAGGTGTTTAGAAGATTGGGCACAGTCGTCCTGCCGAGTCAAACCTTTGATAATGTCTTTGAAGAAACGAAAGGGAAGAATAAATCTCAGTTAATTGGAACGCGTCGGTGCTTGCGACAACATAATGTGCACGTTTTGTTTGCTTCGTACTTCTTTACCGAGCTGATTGTAACAAATTAACAGGCTAATGACTATGGGAACTTTAATGTTGTTGAAGAGAAGGTATTGTCAGTCCAAGTTGGAGCGTAAGTTTGGAACTTGGTGTTTCTAGAAGCTGTATTCCGAACATATTTATAATATAAAGTAAAGTAGGACATAAAACGAGACTTTATGTACTCATAAAGTAAAAATGTAAGACGTATAACTAAGCCCGTTAGGCCTTGTAAGCCTTCATACTTTATTACGTGGAGCTCGTTGAATATATAAATTTCTTCTTGTTTGTTTATTACATAAATTAATATATTGCGTCTTGGCGAAAACAGCCTCGTATATAGTAAACATAAATTTGCATTATTGGTATTTAACTTTTCATAATATAAGATTCTTTTAATTTCCTAGAAGTCACATGTGAATGATACATAGCAAAAATGTTTATCAATTTGTGTTAATTGCAATCTGTATTTCAACACATACCAAGAAGACCATATTGCAACACATACCAACTCCAACAAAAACAAAGCAGCATATGTTCGCATATGCTATGCTAATAAAAAAATATATTTACTAGCAACAAACGAAGTCGTGTTCCATATTGAAGGGTTGAGAAATCGATCAGATGATAAGATCCTAACGTATTGTACAAATAGTTTCACTTTAGTGCTCCAACAAAAAAAGGCCGTTGTACACTCAGGACCGGCCATTGTTAAACGTTTTATTGTTGCTGGTGGTAGTATCGTTTGATTAATCTATTTTTCATTTAAATTAGACATCAAATAGATTGCAGGTGTAATTATTGTTACGCTAGTAACATAATGTAAACAATGGGAGTGTTATGTACTGACATTAGATAATTATGGGATTCGATAATTGCATAGTCATTGCTTATATCGTTGACATGCTAAATGTGATTAATTAAAAAATATATATTAATAAAATAATACAATAATAATTGATACTTTACACTGAGTATTGTTTTATACATGACATTTGTTTTATTAAATAAACGCGATCCCGTTGTGACGCACAAGCGTGTAACTGTAACGCGACCGTTGTGGATTCGATACCCACTCGGGGAAATGGTATGCCGCTCAATACGCTAGGTTGCCTAAGCCTAACCTACTACTACTATATGAGGGACGCAGCGTGAAGCTGAAAAATAAAAGAAAATAAAACGACGAAGCTTACATTGTAATAAACGTTATTTAAATCATACGAGTATGCGAAACGCGGCAGCAAAAAAAAACGGTCAATAGCTGTAGCTGGCGGCAAATCGCTCGGCAAACATTAGTTAAGCGCGCGTGAAATTGTCTATGTGACTCTGCGTCCGTACATATATTATGTAAACCCATTTTATTACGCGCAGGAAATCCCTCCCTGTGTAGATGAGCTTTAGAAGCCTTTAGATATAAATAATTAAATATTAATAAAAATATAATGTGAAGGTGCAGTATTATCTACGCCGTCTGGCCTCAGTTTACGTTTTGCAGATGAATCCACACGGCTGAGCAGCAGGAGCAGAGTTGTGTCTAAACGGACTATGCGTGCACACTACGGTGACTATTTTCAACTATAAATAGTTGGTAAATTATATTATAAAGATTTTACTTACATGTTTACGCACTATACACGTAACGCAACATACCTGAAATCAAAAGGCAATATTTATGGAAGCCATCATAAAATTATCAAATATGAAAGCCGGTTAAAAATTGATTTCTTACAACGATTAACCCTTGAAAAGGTTTTTATATTGCACTATTATTCCAAAATAACGCGTACCCTTTGTCCGAGATACGATAAAAACCGAATAGTATAAATGTTTAATTTCTATACCTGCATTTCACGGGTTATAAAAAACCTTATGAGCAGCAGGGGTGAGCCGATGGAATCGACATTCTGTTTTTATTCAATAACCGTACCGTTCGAGGAACGATTCGTATTACATAAGCTTTTGTTATTTTTAAATTGACTGAAACTCAACTCGATCGAATGCGGCGAAATTATTGTTACTTAAGAATATCGCAATTTATTTTTGCAGTTAGATTTTAACAATATATTATTTTAATTTATGAATTCTTTTGGAATTCCACAAGTTTAAAAATTCCACAAGTTTAAAAATTGGAATAAATAATGAAACTGAATAAAACAAACATTTTAGTCATCGAGACGTAGTGTTGCAGTGGCACAAACGCGACGGTTATTTATGGATTCGATTCCCACCATTCCATTCAGAGGAATGAATTTTCATTTAATTTTCTTTTTTACATTTTCTCACTCAAATTCCACCACTTCGAGGCCGAATTTTTCGAGCCATAGCGTGTTTATTCATTTATTTATTTGGTATAAGTAATAAAGTCTTAAGGAGCCCATTAATACTAAAATTAAATAGAAAAATACTAGCACTTGTTATTTTGCAAAAATGCTCACTTAACTATAGAAGTTAAAAAAGTCGGCGACGCTAAAAGGGGATTCTAAGTCAAATACCAATTGCTTGTACGAAATCGAAGATTCTATTCAATTCTTTGTCGTAGCGATTTGATTAAAGTAAAGGAGGCGATCACATGTGATGCCGGCGGAAGTATCGCGTTTACAAACGAGCACCGCCTGCATTGTGACCAGAGCGAGGAGCGCCTCTGCTGGAAGGAAATCAGACTCCGGTATAAAGGCGGAGACGGTGATCATCGAGCAGGTTAAATTGAAATACTTACCATCTGTATGGGAATAAATGGCGTATCGCGAGTCGCGTAAGATATGGGCGTGTAATGTCTCTTTATTCATTGTATGTAACCTTTTAAGTGGCTTTAAGGTGTTAAAATGAAAGCTTTGATGGAATCTCATCTTACGTCGTATTGAATTTGTAGTTTTTGTATTTTTTTTCTTATTTGCATCAAAGCAAAAAAAAACTCCTTTCGTTTAATAATATTAACATTTAATATTTAAAGAATTTACTACAAAATAAAAAAAATATGATGCAAATAATAAGTCTCGAACCTAGAGTTATCATAATTGTCTGTAAAATTGATGTACTATGCTATAAAAATTGATTATATCATTAAGGTTGCCGCTCTTAACGATCAGAGCGGTGCATGCACAGCACACCTCCAGTTGGAACGCAGGCAATTAAACCTTTCAAACGAGTGTATAACAGGTATGTTTTAAGCATTGACACGGGCGAAGTGAGGTCCCGAGCAGCGCCGGTTCACGATGAGTTTTCGCGGCAGGAGACCTCGCGCCTAATTTCTTGGCGCGACGCAGTCTTGCGATTTATTTTAAATGAGATCCTTTGTCGCGCCCCCGCTGTGCTAACATCAATAATTTGCCACAGCGTAGATTAAAACTGATTAAGACGCAAAACTATTTGTGGTACTGTGGCCCAGTCGTTATAATGCATAATAAATTATGTAATTTATATATGGTCGGTTTCAAATAATTCATTATATACTTAGTATATTTCGTGACTAAATAAATTATTAAATAAAAAAATGTTCTATGACAATTCATATACATTGAGATATTTTTATATTTATGAATATCGACATTTTGTATAGTATTCGTATTGTATTTGTTGTACCTATAAAAGGAGAATAACACTCTTACTTACTTTTAATATAAATTTATAAAAGAATTAAACCCTATTTAGCGAAACCTTTGTCGGATTATTCACAAAATAATAATTTTATGAAAAGTTAATTTTTCTCCCGTTCGCGTTCATGTCAAGTTCGACAGAATTCATCATGGGTATATCACGCGGAATGGCCGTTCAGTTCAATATCCGCGCTGGCAGTAATTACCGCCGAGGATCGCTCCACAATCGGGGGGAACACTGTCAAACTTAATCGATTCTCGTTAAATACCGATGTATACAGTTTTAACAGACTAAGCTCACCCATAAACGTTAACGACCTACGACTTCCTTAACAAAATCCACTTCCATGCGTGACAACAATATTGTAACGTAGGAAGCGAGTAATTTCGCAGTGTGCGTAGGTGGTGCGATTTGTTACCGCAAATCTTGCGAGAGATTTATTAATTTTCCTCGCTTCGCTCTTCTCCTTTCTAGTGTGCAATGCGGACGTTGTAATAGCCATGTACGGACAGATGATGCAGATAGTGATGTATTGGATTACAATTATCATATCAACGTTTCGATCGGGCGGCTTTATAGAGACGATAAAACGAGCAGCTGAACCTTTGAAAATAAAACGACACCTTTAATGAGACGAGCCAGGTCAGAATGTGAGAATCGAATAGACGGGTAGCCTTATATCGCGTTTAAGGATCTTAAGGTTATTTTAAATTTTTCCTTTTCGTTTTGTTACGTATAATATAGGCTTAATTATGTTAATGCCTATTTTGTTTAAGCTGTATCGATTTTCAGATAGCGGATACGAACGCATTTTAACAATGTAACACTTTCTTTTAAAAAAATATTTTATTTATAGCTATTTTTTTCATTGTAGGACGTCCTCCAGCTAGATGGGGTGACGATATTCGCAAAGTAACGGGCAGCGGCTGGATGCGAAGAGCTGAAGATCAAGCTCAGTGGCGTGCCATTGGAGAGGCCTATGTCCAGCAGTGGACGAGGACAGGCTGATGATGATGATGATGATNTTGTATATTGTGGGTTCGATTCCCACTAGGGGGAATGAAATATCTAATATTTTTCGCGGTCTGGTAACGCAAGCAAAATGAAAGTGTGATTAATAGTTATAGGTATTGTGATAATTAAGAATAGTAAAGTAATTAAGTATGCGATAGGAAATATATCTAAATAACTATATATAAACTATTTCTGGATAAGGAAGAAATATTACGACAAGGCAACACCCAATTAAGCTAAAATTTCCAAATTTGTTACTTCGTTAAAGCGGACACGAGTCGATCATTTTGCTCACTAATTGAACCACCTTCCTAGTTACAAAACAATAAGCTTTAGTTTCTTAGAAAATTGTTATTCTACAGATAATTATTAGGACAAATAACTATTTAAGACAAAAATATTTAAGAAAGATTATTTTATTCAAGTTCAAATATATCTCTACTAAACGTCATTTAGCTTCTCAAAAAAGCTATGATTAAATCAGCATCACGTTGTATCCCGCACACAGCAAGATAGGCAGAGGAAACTTAATGTTAAGACACTCCGTTCCTCAATTACCGCCGAATTCTGGAGGCATTGCGTGTTGAGTGGCGGAGCTCAACTCCGCGTTTTGGCTCGACACCAGAGCGAAGAAATGAGTTTTTCCGAAAGACTATTTCCTCGAGTGGAGATCGAACCCACAACCAGTCGAGGTTACCACACAGGTCACATTTTGTGCCCCTGCGCCACGACTAATCTTAAAATACATATGACAAAAAGTAAGTATATATAGAATCATCTTAAGCTATATAGTAATAATCAATACATTTTTATGTTCAGGGAAGTTATAAAGACTCCCGTAGCATGACTTCAAAGGTCTTATTTTATTTTAAAATACATAAAATATTAATACACTATCCATAACAAGGTGTTAATTTGGCGCTATAACGGACTAAATGTCCCAGGTTTGACGACTCATAAAGAGACGTACCACACACGGAGTTTGGTGCACGCCCCCATAAATTACACACGACATGCACATTATACATGCATCTACTACATTTACACTTACTTTGGTGAAGTTCAGTTTGAAACACGACGCGGTTGTCTACGATCGTTAAAATTACATAATTATTCATAATAACGAGAATCGACGGCGCGCAGCCTCAGATTTATGACAGATGGTAAATACCGGAATGGTAGTAAAATTTATTTACTTACTCAAATTTACTTCGTGTACCTATACTGTACGGTACCGATTCCGGCGTTCAATTATTTTGTGTTTATCCATATATGTATATGTTTGGAAATCGCACAGACATACTACACATTTAAAGCTGATTAAAATAATTAATTTAATGTCTATTGCTAATATACTAAAGGACCCTAGAAATAACTAAATACAAATCCGAACGATAATTAACCGAAACTTAATAGATTAATATGAAAAAGAAAGGAACAAAAAAGCTAAAGGTATGTAGAGAGATATGTTCAAGTGCCTATAGCTTAAAAGTGATTCATAAAACGGGCAATTAAGATGTCATCGACACATTGAGATTTATAAGTAGCAATTATACGCGCCTAATCCTACATGAATATTGAACATCTAAGAGCTATAAACAGCTTTACAATTACACGGTGATGAGGAAATAACGGCCGTCGTCAATAAATAAACACTTGCTAAGGCAATTTCATTGGTTAAAATATTTTATATATGTATCTATACTACATTAAATATAGTTAAAATGCGAATTATATATTATTTTAATAATAGAAAACGGTTTAATTAACTTTATTACATGTAGTTATTATAATATATTACATTAGCAGAGGTACAAAGTGTGACTATAAATACGACTGGTAGTGGGTTCGACTCCACTCGAGGAAATAAAATATTCATTAAGCCCAACGTGGAGTTCGACATATCCACACGTAATGCCTCCAGAATTCAACGAAAAGTGAGGAACGGAGTGTCTTAACTCATATAAAAATAACAAAAATAACTAGAAATACGCATAACATTATCATATCATATCCTTATTTTCATATAGTTTCAACTGTACTCGTATATTTGTACCGAACTACTAAGAACTAATAATGTAAAACAATTAGTAGAAAGAAGGAAATGAATAGTTTACAAATTTGTTAAAACTTGCGCCTTAAATGGTACACATTACTTGACAGTAGAAATAATATAACGTTCGAAACTAGCGAGTAAGCATCAAATTTTTAACGCTCGCTGCACACAACAATGACATCTTGCTAAGTGCCCTCTTGTTTGTTCTACAAATATTTGTAGAAATGCCAACTACACAGTTTTAACATACAAATAAATTATTATTAAATATTAATTGTACATACAAAATTTCAACATGTTGTGAGTTAAGAATATTGATTAAAATCAACCAATATCAACTAGCTTTATCGGTATATTTTCAATTTGTAACTTCACGTATTTGTTCGCAAACGATAGTTCCACACAAATAAGTTAATGTAAAGGCAAAGTTCAATTTAAGTTAGAAGAGCTACATATATAAAATGTTTCTCAGGTAAACACAGATAAAGGCCGCAAGTTATTTCCGCTCACTCCGCTGGATGTTCCGCTTACAATAAAACCGCATATACGAGTAGGTACAGATATCGTTCTGCGTCCCGTCTCCTCCCCGGGGATCCCCGCAATAATGCTCAATTTTAGTGAAAACAACCATAACTCAAAGCAGTGCACTCTGTCGTCTGTGTTCCTTTCTTCCTAGCAATTTCTATTACCATATAGACGCGCTAGTTTTCAATTCTTTTCCATTAAAGTTGCCGCATCGCCGTGCGTTCCGCTGCCGACTACGTCTATTCTAAAAATACATTTATAAGACGCTCTTTACTCGACCGCTGCAGTCCCCTGCGAGTGACATTCTATTGCGAATTTCAAAGTATATTTTCACATGAGGAAAAGTGCCTCCGGTCAATGAAGCTTCCGGTCCGCTCCGGATGCTGCGATTCATCCTTTGCAAGCTTCCTGCTTCAAAATTAAACAGTTGGTAATTGTGTTCTAAGTAGATAATTAGATTTTCATAATTACATTTTAATTATATCCTTTAATTAGGTTTTAAAACTTGTTTATACGATTTACAGTTACTACTGGCTTATAGTGCAAAAATATGTATGACCGACCTCCCAATTTGTCATAACAACTAAAATCCATAACCAAAACATCACCCAACAATGTGTATTGCTTTGTGTTTGACAAAACCGGCTGGGCATTCTTCTGCGAATAAAGACATCTTCATTGGTAGCCGTCGGGAATTATTTGTTATGTTTAACAAATAAATAAGATGGATTTTATATCACAATAGATCATTGCCGTGTCCCAAAACCGAACTTAACACAGGGATGCTGACAAAAATAAGTTTATCAAACGAGAGATGGGCTCGCGAGATAAATACTGGGAGCGTATTATTACCCCTTTCAGTCAATTCCTGTGAGACAAGTTTGAAAAAATATCAAGTGCATACACAGATAAAAGAGCCAGCTGTCTACCCATGAATTATTCCCATTCTTTAAATCTATGTAAAATATACTATTAGAATTTAGAATAATAATGAAGCAAGCACTTATATGCGAGATGTAAGCTGTGTTGTTTTTCTAAAAATGATTTTTTGCTTTTAATTTATTGATATCAATAATAACTCACAGTTATTGTTTAGGAATTATAAATAGAGTTAGGCACGCCTTTCTTTGCAATAATATTTTTTACAAAGTATTTCATTGCCTAGTATCAGTCTTAGCAATTATTATTACTAAAATAATAAACAGTAGATATGCAAGTAAACTTTTTAACTTATAATATTAAATTAATTCTATATTATGCAGAGGCAACTTGCAAGTTCGAGCATGATCAAACTCACGATCCTTGCCCGTGATCAAAACTTATCGTAGTACAATATGTATTACCATAAAAGATTTACCGTACGACAACTCTTTTAGTTTACGTGGTATATGAATTCGTTTGTTCACGAAATTGCATACATTGTCATAATATTTGTTCTTACATGTGCCCGACATGGAATGCCATTGTTTATTGCTTCGAAAAATAATCATTTCAATTTACAATATTAACTATATGTACAAATAAGTTTTTTTAAGGCTAGTCGTGGTGCAGGGGCACAGGCGTACCACTGTAAGCGCGACAGGATGTGGGTTCGATCCCCACTCCAGGAAAGGAAATATTTAATATTTTCATTTCTTAGCTCTTGCGTGCCATTCTGCCACTCAATACGCAATGCCTCCAGAATTCGGTGGAAAATTGGAAGTGAAGTGTTTTAACACTCGCCTCCCTCTGCCTATCCAGTTACATGCAAAATACAGCCTACAGCTCTAAGACAACTCTACATAAAAATTCAATAACCTATCCAAAAGCAATCAATAAAACGACAAGAACGACATTTAATATTTTCATACATCCCACTATATCAATTTCACACCTCTGATAAATGATAATTATACAAAATTTAAAACATAAAAAAAAAGGATCATATCAATATTTCATAAGATCAATTAGCAGGGTGCGCGATAATCGCGGACGACGTAAGTAGGCTCGCGAGAGCCGGCAGGGGCACGCATCATTTGCCGCCCGTCCGCCGCGATTAACTCCCGCACACTGACATGGGTGGGTGACCGACTGTAATTACAAATTGAGGATCGTTTACGGTTACCATCATAGTTTAGCTAAAATAAAATATAGAATATTTTTGAAAGTATGTAAAATATATAATGTATTTTTAGAAAAAAAACTCGTTAAAATAACTAATTAATTATATTTGTAACGAGATTTATCTCANTAGTAATGCACCTCCTGGCGGGGCGTCACCCTTAGCGTGAAAGAAACGCATTTTATTACGATACAGCGTCCTTAAAAAAGTAAATATTAATAAATTTAAAAGAGACGCTCACGGTTCGGTCTCTCAAATATATTTATTCAAATAAGTCGCAATCAACCCGACCGTAAAAACACGCAGAGGGTTGAAGGGCCAGCAGTTTTATTAATATTAAACGAACGCTTCAGTTGACACAAATTGGCGATAAGCGAAAGGAGTAACTCGTAAATTTGTATATTTCTCTCGTAATTTAATATTTGAATGTTTGCTAAACAAGATAAGAAATATAATAGTCAATACTGACCAAAGCAACTGTTGGTAAATAAATATAAAGAGGAACAGAATAAATAAATTATATCAATGGCAACTATAAATGATTCGGTGTGAGAAGCAATCAAACGTGGTTTGGTCGAAGTTGCGTTTCGCCAATATTATTATCGCTATGAAACAATAGCTAATAGCTGGTTTGAGCACGCGAAGTAATTTCATGTTGGTTGAAATAATGCCGCAGTTAAAGTTTCGTCGACCTTATTTAAAAGGAGGTGACCGGTTGATAAAAAGTGTTTGTATTAAAAAAAATATGCAATCCATTTCGCTAGTATCTGTAGTGCAATATCGTGGTACATAAATTGGTCTCTGAGTTAAGCTTTTTGGTGCAATTTCATTTAATTCATTGCCCAGTTTTTAAACGTAATACACAAACCGAGAATCTCAACTACCAAAGTGCGGTGACCGTTAAGAACATAATTTTCATTGTTAGCGACATTCTCCTTTAACTGCTACCATTCCAACGGATACTCGGCCTCGACGACTAAAGCACTTAATTAAGGGCAATTTATATTAACAGGTCCACTACCCGGGACGCTAAATAATTATCAACGATAAACGTCTTCGGGTAGTAAAAGTAAACATACAAACATTGTATTATAGGAATTGTGTAGCTTAAAAACGCCCACACAAATTAAATTGCACCGAAATAAAATATAATCTATATGGAGTGAACACATGTAGAGCAAGTTTCAACCCGTTTCCAACATTTCTCACCCAATTTAATGGAGGCCGGGTGCAATGTTGTCATTGGTAGATAACTATCTAATAAAAAGTTTCCCGACATCGTAGTAACTTCAACCAACAACTAATGTGAGCTATTCGAGTGTCGCTCTAGTGGCACTTACACGAGTGAGTCGACGGGAATGGAATGTCCACTATAGACCACTTTATAAAACCAAACAACAATAGAAATTAAATTTAATATATCGCTATAACAATCATTAGAATTGAATTAACTATTATTCTATTTGTCAATAAATCGTATGTGGTTAACAAATTGATTTATTTTTTTACGCTATAGTATGTACGTATAGCACTTTAGTTATATTAATAAGTGTGAGGTGTTTCACCTCAGCGAGGAGTGCGCGGGCGTCGGAGCCCCGCTGTGCGCAGTGCCTCAGGAATCTGCAGTTTAATTTATCGCAAACAATCGCATTACCATATCACTAACGTAATGCGGCCGAATCCATGTATCCGCCTTAAATGGTTTTTCGAGTCCTTTGTTGTCCAAATTTATGAACACTGTATATACAGTTTCGTTTTACCAGTATTATTTGTTTAAATGTGTAAAACAAGATAATGAAGCATTTTTACACAAACATTTGGTTCTGTGTGTTCAGTAGAAAAAATGTTAAATGTACTGAAATAATTGTCATTTATCCGTTGTAGGCTTCATTGAAACCTGATGAGCATTATGATTTAGAGATGATATATAGATGCGAGAAAATGTAATATTTGATATTTTCCTAGCTCTGATGACGAAGCAAAGCGCGGCGTTGAGTTCCGCCACTCAACACACAATGCCTCCAAAATTCAGCGAAACATGGGAGTTAATGGGAACGGAATGTCTTAACACTAAGTTTCTAGGTTACACCTACCTAACTTGTTGTTTGCTAGATACAGCCTGGAGCTAAAAAAATAACTGATGTCTCAGATACAATTTATTATGATATTTTATTATATATACCACTATGTGCAACTTTATCATATGTATGTAATCTTCTAAAAGACTTTATAAAAGTAGAAAAAGAAAATATATATTTATAGAAAAATAAACCATATCTCATGTTACCTATAATGGCCTACTTTTCATAAATATTAAAGCAAGAGGCCATCATTTTAATGTATTATTCAAATCAAGCAAGCCTCAACAAAGGGCTCCCATAGTTGAGTATAGCTGAGGTCGAGTTTCAAAGCAACTATCATAGCCCATAAGTAACACAATACTCTTTACTGGGAGTGGTTGAACAAAATCTATATGGCTAATTGTATAAAATAACCAGTTTAACATATATACATTTATTACCTTTATTCGATCTACAATCGTCATGAAAACCGTAAACCGTTCGATACGTTCAAGAAAACATTCATGCAAAAAATAACAAATACAAGAAATACAATTTTCACACAATGCTACAAACATGCGAATAAATAATACAACATAATATTACACGGGCCCCCGTTAGTAGGTAACGCCAATTGTAATATTTTGACCGCTAACAACCGTGCTTACTTCATTATGTAGGGATTAAAATTTTTACTCTGGCAGCATTGTTAAACGTTAAATCTGGTACGAAATATGCCCACTGAATAACATATGGCTACAAAGAATAACACCATTCAAAGTTGGATCCTGATTGACGCGAGATCCTAGTAACGTGAATATTAGTTGGTTTCCATTTATATTATGTTTTTTTTTTGTGCGTTACTTTTATTGCTCTATTGTTAAGCTTCTGTCAGCCGCAGCGATACAAGAAACTTCTAATTGAGTAACACAATGAACGACTTTTTAACACTTAATGCTAAATTTTTTACTCGATGAAATATAATTGATTGTTGAATAAAAAACTCACATTTATATCAAGAAAACCATATTGCTGTCAGCATTATGTTTGAAATAGGCATAGTAAATGCAATGAACTGGTATTATTGCCACGATAAATATGACGAAATGCCTCGAAAAATGGGGAACGGAAGTGTCTTAATGGGAACGGAGTGTCTTAACGCTAGGTTCTCAGGTTCCCTCTGCCTATCTTGCCATGTCTGAAGCAAAGTAGCTGACACTGCAGTAAAGAGCCACCATGTAAATTATTTCGCTGGGTTACTTAAATTATCGGGCCCAGGCCGCCATAAAATATCTACCAACACTGGAAATTTTATAAGAGAAGAATACGTTGCCGTATTTTATTAAAGCACAGTCTGTTTGTATTCGGGCATAAAAGTATTATATTAATCTTTAACGGTGTGCGTCTTCGGTATACATACATATTTATGTGGTCGTTCGATAAGCGCGCCAGTTGGCCACGATGAGTCTTAGCAAATTTTATCTCTAAAGCAAATAGTAGTACTATGCAAACAAATATTATTCATTTCTTCGCTCTGGTGTAGAGCCGGAGCGCGGCGTTGAGTTCCATCTCTGAACACGCAAAGCCTCCAGAATTCTGCGGGAAGTGGGGGGCGAAGAATCTTAACACTAGACTCCCTGCGGGTTACAGCGTAAAGTGAAATATATATATCATAATGCAATATAAATCAGAACAATGATATGGTTGTAATCTTTTATAGTTCTACAAATGCAATTCAACGTCATTATTAATTTCAGCCTCGCACAAGATAAGATATTGGAAGAATTTAATCAACAACAATAGCAGCTCGTATAGCAATATATCAGGACACTCATTGACAGAACAAATTAGAAGAGTATCGAGTGCGAACATAACAAAGGCTGCAATTGAAATTTCTAAGATGCCTGTAACATTTTTCTTGGCGGTATCACGTACCACCCGACGGGGGATGCCTCGGAACTTTGTACGAAATTCTACACAATAACGTTCTTCCGTTTATAATTGTACCGCGAATGCTGTATAAGTTGGTACGTGACGCACAATCGGAATGCCCGATAACAGTGGATAACAAATTATACAAAATTGTGCAAGGAATTCCTATTTTATTGTGGCGTCATGTTTATCACCATAGAAATTCCTGTTTTCAAATTCAAATTCATTATAAGAATATCATCATGAAATATGCAAATAAATATACGTTTATTCTACTTCTATTAAGAGTTTGCTTTACTGAAATTAAGAAAGTTATTTATCNACGAAATGCCTCGAAAAATGGGGAACGGAAGTGTCTTAATGGGAACGGAGTGTCTTAACGCTAGGTTCTCAGGTTCCCTCTGCCTATCTTGCCATGTCTGAAGCAAAGTAGCTGACACTGCAGTAAAGAGCCACCATGTAAATTATTTCGCTGGGTTACTTAAATTATCGGGCCCAGGCCGCCATAAAATATCTACCAACACTGGAAATTTTATAAGAGAAGAATACGTTGCCGTATTTTATTAAAGCACAGTCTGTTTGTATTCGGGCATAAAAGTATTATATTAATCTTTAACGGTGTGCGTCTTCGGTATACATACATATTTATGTGGTCGTTCGATAAGCGCGCCAGTTGGCCACGACGAGTCTTAGCAAATTTTATCTCTAAAGCAAATAATAGTAATATGCAAACAAATATTATTAATTCCTTTTAGTTCTTCCGTTTAGAAAGATTTTATAAATTAAACAAATAGCTCTAGTATACATTACAAGTGAGTAACGTTCTATTACCACTGTGAGGCCAGTCGTGGCAAAGCGACAGGCTATGGGTTCGTTTCCCACTCGAGGAGATGAATATTTAATATTTTTATTTCTTCGCTCTCGTGTAGAGGCGAAGCGCGGTTTTAAGTTCTATCTCTAAACACGCAATGCCTCCAGAACTCTGCGGAAAATGCAGTGTTTAAACACTAGGCTCCCTACGGGATACAACGTGAAGTTAAAAAATTATATATATTACAATACAATACAAATCAGAACAATAATGTGATTGTAATCTTTTATAGTTCTACAAATGCAATTCAACGTCATTATTAATTTCAGCCCCGCACAAGATAAGATATTGGAAGAATTTAATCAACAACAATAGCAGCTCGTATAGCAATATATCAGGACACTCATTGACAGAACAAATTAGAAGAGTATCGAGTGCGAACATAACAAAGGCTGCAATTGAAATTTCTAAGATGCCTGTAACATTTTTCTTGGCGGTATCACGTACCACCCGACGGGGGATGCCTCGGAACTTTGTACGAAATTCTACACAATAACGTTCTTCCGTTTATAATTGTACCGCGAATGCTGTATAAGTTGGTACGTGACGCACAATCGGAATGCCCGATAACAGTGGATAACAAATTATACAAAATTGTGCAAGGAATTCCTATTTTATTGTGGCGTCATGTTTATCACCGTAGAAATTCCTGTTTTGAATTTGTAAAAATATCATCAAGAAATATGCAAATAAATATACGTTTATTCTATGTCTATTAAGAGTTTGCTTTATTGAAATTAAAAAATATATATCAGATCATTTTCTGTATTTAATTACCTTTTTAGAAAAAAATCGTCAAAACTGAGATTTTAAGTGGCAAATAAAATTTTAAGTAGGTATCATAATATTTCTTTTACTTCATAAAAACCTCTAAAATTACATAGAAAAAAAACTATGTAAATATATTAGACATTGCTATTAAATCGGGGCACGTACACGATCATAAGTCACTTCCACAATGAAAACATTGTTCATAATATTATAAAGAGTGAGACAAAAAAATCCAATCGTATGCCGATTACTATTAGATGTGTTTAGCGAGCGAGCCGTTCAATCAATCATACGTCATTAGTCAGCGCCTACGATCGCCATTCAACGTAGACAATGCGAATAGTACCGACGACTCGTCAAAGAAAATTGCCAGAGTCAGTTACGTGCTTTAATATTGACAGGTTACAGTTATTATTTCTTAATTTTTATATATAGATAGACGCATCTAAGGGTATAATTATAATGTTTATTGACTTGTGCTTTACGTAAACCAAACCAAAGATACTACCAATGTATAGGTGTAAAATATTAAAACTATTTGTTACAATTATTCATTCGGAAAATTGTACAAAAATACAAATATAAATACCAAGAAATAATCAGCAAGATCCATAACTTCTGACATTGAATAGTGTTCAATTAGTAGATGCCATACTCGTATATCGTGAGGTGCCTGCGCCGAGCAGATGCGGCCGATTGTTGGCGAATAACAAAGTGAGCCGGGCACCGCGACAGTTTCTAATTGTGCCGCGACAGTGCGTAATCTAACCGGTCCTATTGGTTGGCACGTTGCAACCCTGGCTGTGAATATCAACGAGCATGGAGTTAAAATGTTTATATTTTCCTCATTTATCTATATTAAAAATTTACAGCATACATTTATTTATTAAAAAAATACTTACAAAATTTTTAAGTACTTAAAAAATACGTAATTTAAAATTGAAAATCAGATCAATTATTTTTAGCAATAATTGTATAACCTTTAAAGACCTTCCTTGTATTGTTCTTCATTTAAAATTGTAAACGTACATTTTGTGAATCTCATAAACCATTTAAACTTAATTATGTGCAAAGATATTTCCGAATGCAATAAAAATGATATCACCACTCTATTCATCCCTTGCTCCACCGACACCCTGTAGGTTGCCAGGTGTCGGGGCACTCGAATAAGCTCGAGTTGACTCTCGCGCGCCAAATTGCCCGTGTTGCGATCTGATGCACTACTATGGGTTCTTTAGTCGCTTGGAAAATCATTTCAACTTAACGCTTTATGCTCAACTACTTTTTATATAACTGTTTAGTTTTGGAGAATGTGTAGAATAGAACAGCACCTTACCTTATGTGACGAAACTATCGTCGGCTTAGAGTGTAAACCTGCTAAAAGCCTATTAAGCAAACTATCAGGAGAGACAAAAAAGGTCTTTAAAAAACTTTTTAAAGGTTTTTACAATTTTGAAAATTCATTTAAATTCTCTACTGAGTACTTACTTGCAAACAGATTTAACAGGTTTACATCATCGTTGCGCTATTGAAATGTTTATTACCTGCAACAAAAAATAAAAATTTGTTAAAAATCTTAATATTACTCGATGATCATTTTTTATGTTAGTCATTTCATATACATGGTCTCTTTGGCAGGATGTTAATTAGAAATTTACGTGGGAATTTATTAATAGGTCGGCCGTGTATCCGATTAGATAACAAACTAGTTCATTACTCGCGTTGGATAAAGGTTCGTACGTGAATCGAGTACTATTCGGCGTTGGTGCCTTTGTTTTAGGGTCGAAATCTTTAGTTTAAGTTTGTCCAGGATCCCCGCAATGTAGGCATGATGAGGCAGTAGCAAACAATACAAGGCTTCGCTCGGGGGCGGGTTTGACGCGCAGTTGAGGAATGATCAGCCGCGTGGAAATGACGACTTAATGGATTATACATGTCGGCCGACATCGAGATAAGTGTCACCCGCGTATCGGCCTTGTCGCCGGAGATTAGGAACCAAAATTACAAAAATTAATAACATAATGAAAATCTACTACGGAATCGTTTTACGCTTGATGAACTCACGCGATAGTACAAAATAAGAAAAGACTCATTACTTATCTGTTATTGCATATTTTATCTGTGACGTAGTTTTATTGAAAATATATTAGACACGAATTGTCACACTGTGACTCACATTGTACGAATCATATTTTACTGTATTTAATATTAAAAAGAATATTAATTAATTCGACGACATAATTAGGATTATCAAATACCTGTCAAAACATGACCTTCAATTTCGTAAAGTAAATTTAACTTAGTGTTTTACTTATACTTTTGTATTTTTTACAATACTAAGTTGATATTCATATAAAAGTTCAATAAATTGCTTTAATAAAGTACAAATCTACAACAAAGTAATAAAAGTAATATACAGGTAAGTAGGTGTGAACATAATTTTTCGCATCGTACAAAACAATAAGTCTTTGTTGAAGCGCTGAGAATTCGTGTATGAATCAAGAAGGCAAGTGACCCACATCACACGGGCCCACGCGCTGTCCTACCTTACGGACAGTTGCGTGACGACTTGGGGCATCGTAAATTGAATACAGACACTCTATAACGAGCTATGGATAACAGCCATCTAACATACGTTAAACAGCCTACAATAACCCACGATTTACCGGCAATCTATTCTTTTATAAAATACAAGCAACGCCTATCCACTTACGACAAAAAGTCAAAAGATCACCCGCTGGTCTTTTGTGGTGTCACAACTTGGTCGAAAAAACGATTCACGGCTCCCCGTGATATATGGACTCAAGCTGTACCTCAATTCCAGTTATACCGTCTGCTATGTATGCTTAACAGGAACGATAATTTAAAATCTTTTGCAAGCCCTTAAATAACATTAATCATGTAAGTACAAGTATACTTATTATTCATTCATATTGCAGCTACTAGCTTTATAATATAAAAAAAATACAACAGACAAGTAATTAAACATTGTATTTATTCATTATAGATATATCTATCTATATGAATTAACAAAAAAATATATAATATAAATGTACCAATATATAAATAAAAAATATTAAAAAAGAACAGATTGTAGTACATATTTTTAAAGTTAAATTTGAGATTATTTAATATATGAATCAACCATGTGAAATGTAATTTGATATAAATCCGAGCGGCAATTAGTTTAATAAAATGTTTTCAGCAAATTGGTACCTTCCCAAAGCATACTGTTTAGATGTTTAATTTGATTACGGGTTACAAGTAGAGCGATGAGAAATTATATTAAAACCGTTTAAGTTAAATAAAGGGCGATGCAGATTCTCAGAAAGTGCAATTATTTTTTTACACAAATAACAAAATGTTTGATGGTTTATTTTATTGGATATAAAATATTATTTATGTATAAGTAAATCTATACACAATTATATCTAAATTGATTGTTGCGTATTAGTAATGATGATGATAGTACTCAGTAGTACATTTCATTAATATAATCTAATATTTTTTTTATTTAATTAAGACAACAGCATCCATCTAATGTTGAAACATTCGCAATATTATATAGACGAGCTGCTTTTAAGAATACAAGCGGCGACCTCGGCAATGGTCTAGCGCACTACCTGGGCAGCTGTCTCAAACCCCCACCCAGCATTGTGAGCTTACCCCGCAACCATTCCTGTCCCGGTCACACCTAAGCATCAAACGTATTGAGCGTCATAAAAAGCGGTTTCATTTACTAGTGTAGCGTGTATTTGTGTAGATGTGTGCGTCCAATGTACTTTTATGTTACGAAGCTTCGTAAAGTAGTAGAGCTAAAGGTAAAGCTTTAAAGGAGGCGGTTAGAACGTTTCAGCCTCGGGCTTCGATTTACCTGTTGGAACGCGTGAACCGGCACGGCCTTGTGCGCGAGCGCAGCGCAGGTTTGACTCTGAGTTAGTTCCACCCCAGACTCCGGCGCGAGCGAACGTGTTACGATACTCGCGTCGAGTTGCAAACACGATCTTGTGCAATTAATGCTTACGCGGAATAAGAGTTGAGTGGCCGACTAAAGGCGTGCGCTCCTTAAGATTTACTAAGGCGATAATGCTATTAAGTGCAAATATAGTGTTCAATTATAAATAAAACTATGCAAAAGTTATAGTGAAGTTAAGTGAAAGGAGAACGATGTGTTCTATGTGGCTTACGAGCGCTTTATTAGCGCTTAGCGCTTTACCAGTGTGGAGCGCGTCTTTGTCGGCAACGACGGGAACGCGATATCAAGCTCCCGATGAATGCCGTTGGAATAATGAAGATGAAGAATCTGGAGTCACGTTACTGTGTCGATTAAGGACTATAAATAGTGAATTAGAAAATACAAATTTTAGTGCTATTCAACCACATCTTACTGTGCGACTACGACTCGAATGTAGCGATGCTCTTTTTTTCCAAAGCTCTCTTGCCCCCGGAAGTTTTCGCCAACTTATAGAATTGAGAGAACTTACAATTGAATATTGCAAAATTGGAAATCTGTCAGATGGTGCTTTTACAGGTCTCCGAGAACTTAGAAACTTGACTATACGAACTCATAACACCGATTGGTCTACAATGTCATTAGAAGTTACGCCTACTGCATTTTCAAGGGATGTGCAAAATCTTGAACGCCTTGATCTTAGTGAAAATAATATGTTATCTTTTCCTGAAGGAGCTCTATGTTCCTTAAGAAATTTGGGATATCTAAATATGACAGGCAATAGAATGAGAGATGTTACCCATTTTCAATTTTCATCAGCTCATCGACATCCGACAGAAAAATGTGGTGATAATTTATTAATTTTGGATTTATCTAGAAATCTCATCGACACCATACCGCCTGGCCTCCTCTCAGGGTTAAGACGGTTACAAAAGTTATATTTACAAGGAAATGGATTGAATTCAGTAGCCGATAGAGCCTTAGAGGGTCTCATATCATTGACAACCGTCAGATTCTCTGATAATCAACTAACAAGCTTACCACCTGAACTGTTTAGTGATACTAAAGAGTTAAAGGAAATATATTTCAATAACAATACAATTACTGTTTTAGCTCCGGGCTTATTTAGTGATTTAGTGCAATTACTTGTATTGGACTTATCTTACAATGAATTAACATCTGATTGGATTAATACGTCTACATTTTATGGACTAAAACGACTCATGTTTTTAGATTTCTCTCACAATAGAGTTTCTAAGCTTGAAATAGCATTGTTTAGAGACTTAAATAATTTGCAAATATTAAAAATGCAAGATAATTATATTGAACACATACCAGAAAACGTTTTTAGTACTCTTGGAAATTTACACACTTTGATATTATCTAATAATAGACTTACAAATATTGAAAGCTTTGCCTTTATGGGACTCCCAGGTTTATCTGTTTTATCCATTGACAGTAATCTTATCACAAAAATACATCCGCATGCTTTACGTAATTGCACTTCATTACAAGATCTACATTTAAATGGGAATAGATTAGATGAGGTGCCTATAGCCTTGAGAGAAATACCACAGTTAAAATCTCTTGATTTGGGAGAGAATCTGCTAGTCAACATTGAAAATGCTTCTTTTATGGCAATGCAACAGATGTACGGTTTGAGATTAACAGAAAATAATATTGGAAATATTAGCAAAGGCGTTTTTGATAAGATGAAATCTTTAAAAATTTTAAATTTATCAAGAAATAAGATTCATAAAATTGAAGCTGGTGCCTTTGACGGAAATATAAATTTACAAGCAATACGATTGGACGGTAATTACTTGGCCGATATTGATGGACTTTTTGCCAAGTTACCAAATTTAGTATGGCTGAACATTTCCGATAATCGTTTAAAATTGTTCGATTACGCTATGATACCGACTGGATTGCAATGGCTGGACATACACGCTAACAGAATTGCTGAACTTGGGAATTACTTTGAAATTGAATCGCAGTTATCGCTTAGCACTTTCGACGCTAGCTCTAATAGATTAACTGAAATAACGGGAAGCGCTATACCAAATTCCGTGGAAATGTTATATTTGAATGATAATTTAATATCAAAAGTACAATCTTATACTTTCTTTAAAAAACCAAATCTAACAAGAGTTGACCTGTATGGTAATAAGATAACTAGCCTAGACCCCAACTCTCTAAGAATATCCGCCGTTCCGCAAGATAAATCAGTGCCTGAGTTTTTCATAGGGGGTAATCCTTTAGAATGCGATTGTACAATGGAATGGTTGCAAAAAATAAATACTGGAAATCGAGCTAGAACCCAACCTAAGCTAATGGACTTGGATAGTATATATTGCAAATTACTTTACAATCGAGGCAACGCTTATGTGCCTTTGGTAGAAGCCGCATCCCATCAGTTTTTGTGCAAATACGAGTTTCATTGTTTTGCACTTTGTCACTGTTGTGATTTTGATGCATGCGATTGTAAAATGACATGCCCGAATAATTGTACTTGTTACCATGACCAATCTTGGTCGGCGAATGTCGTAGAGTGCTCTAACGCTGGATATGTTAATACATTACCCGAAAGAATACCTATGGAAGCTACACAGTTATATTTAGACGGTAATGACATAAAAATGCTCCCAAGTCACGCTTTCATTGGAAGAAAAAGATTAAAAATATTATATTTAAACTCATCGAACATAGAAACCATTCATAACAGGACATTTAATGGTTTAAAAGAGTTAGAAGTGTTGCACCTTGACCATAACAATTTAATAACAATAGAAGGACAGGAATTTAACGGTTTGGACAATCTACGTGAATTATATGTAAATAATAACAAAATAAAAACAATCGGAAAGGAAATGTTTAATCATATGCCAAGGTTAAAAATATTACATCTTGATCACAACGCGTTAGTAACATTATCAATATGGCAAATTAATCCAGCTGTAACTGCAATTACTTTATCATATAATCCTTGGTCATGTGATTGTGAATTCACTGAAATGTTTCGAGAATGGACAAAGCGTGTGAACACAGTGACGGACGCATCTTCTATAAAATGTGTATATTCTAAAAACAATTCAACCGACGTAGCAATTTACAATGAAAGTATGTTTGAAGACTCAAGATATGGCTTTAAAATTATTGAAGAAAACGGAACAATCTGTACCGGATTACCAAGTATAAATAACAGTATAAACGGAAATTTGACCTCTACAAAAACTGTTATTAACGACGAAGAAACTAATTACGTTTTTGTTATTATTGTCACACTCATTGCATTCATTGTATTGGTTTTTATACCAATAATAATGTGCAAATATGGCCATGATATTAGAGTGCGAATTTATGCTTGGTGCGGCGTTAAGTTGTGTTCGAAAGAAGATGAAGACCATGATGAGCGTGAAAAGCTATATGACGTCTTCGTAAGTTATAGCTCCAAAGACGAGCAATGGGTCACCGACGCCCTAGCACCCGTTCTGGAAGACGCGAACCCTCCATACAAACTTTATTTACACTATCGTGATCTTCCTGTTGGTGGATACGTAACCGATAACATAACAAAAGCAATGGAATCTTCGCGTCGTACAATAATGGTGCTTAGTGAGAACTTCATCAAGTCTGAGTGGTCAGGGTTTGAATTACAAGTGTTAAGAGACAGACGTAAGAAATTAATAGTGATATTACTAGGTGAAGTGCCTCAAAAAGAACTAAATCCGGAAGTAAAATTATACTTAAAAGCAAATAAATATTTGTGTTCTAGTGATAAACTTTTCTGGGAAAAACTTAAATATGCTCTGCCTAAAGTTTACGAAAAACCGAGAAATCGTGGAATGCCGAGTCCCAGGGCGGATGCTGTCCCAATGCATAGAAATCACCACCCTAGAAGTCACTTAGGGGCTCTACCGCCACCGCCAGTTCACGGAGCTCACCCTGTATTACCACCCCATCCATCGTTAGGGTCCCATCAAATTCCACCCCGGGGTTCACCTCGAAACCTTTCTGTTCATGTTTAATGTGAAACTTTACCAAGGTGCAGAGACTTTTAGTGAATGTGATGGCTAGTCGGTTATAGTAGGTATTGTATATATTATAATATTCGTTTTAGACTAAGTCTGTAAATTGTAAAATTTATAAATACTAAGCATTTGTCACTTATATTTTAGAAATAATGATAAAATAAACGTCAAATTTGCATTGTATTTGTATATTGTGTTGATCTTTACGAGCTGTGCTTGTAGGGCAAATCATTGATTAAAAATAAGTTAACTTGAAATGGCATTTTTGCCAATATCTGTGATACTTTAGTACTTAGTTAGTTAGAAACACTAGGTTAAAATGTATATTTTGTAATTTAGTCACAAAAAATTAACGTATTTATTGTAAAAATTCAAAAAAGGACTGTGTCAAAAAGTGATAATGAGAATAAATAAGATTTTTAAACATATCATTTCTTTTATTTTTCATTTTAAAAAAAGCTTAAATAATAAATAATTCATTGTAGATTTTAATAACATATTATATAGAACGTACACCAGTTATATAATATTTCTAATATTAAAACACCCATTTATATAGACAAATGTTGGTTAATATTTTTTTGTATGAAATCCAAAATAGATGGTACAAAGAAGATTTAAAATTGCTAATATAAAACTAGTCTTTATTTTTTAAAATAAATATTTTTATAATAAAAGTAGCATCAAAGTAATGATTGAGGATTATTCAACTTAGGGCTCTTATATAAACAAAAAAAGATAAATGTTTTATGTTTAAAAATAATAGCTTAAACTTATAATTTCTAATGAAATAAAATTAGCATTTATTTTAGCATAAATACTAATTAATCTAGAATTATTTTAGATCTCAAATAGTTAAGTAACAGAGAAAAAAGGATAAATAATATTTATTTTAGTACAATAAATTTAACCTGAGTTGGTTTAATTAATTAGAGACCTTATATTTTATTTATACAAGTTATTTATATTAAATATAAAATACTATGCTTAAATCTAATTAATAAGAAAGATTAACGTTTACAGTTACATAAAGTAAGCATTCTAATTTTGAACTAATCATATAGGCTATATTAACAAAAACATTGCTAGAAACAACAAAATATGTAAAACATTACCAACGCTAAATAAAGCACGTCCAATTCTCGCTAGTATCCGGTAAAAAATTATCTAGTTAAATAATGGCAACGGCGTAACTATCGAGTTGAGTCGAGAGCCATTTAAAAGAGCGGCTCCCATAGGCGAGCATATTGCATATCAGGTTTTTTATGCTGTAAGGACTCGGCCGTCGACCGAACCTTCAATCTAAGTTAACGAGCGCCCGCAGCCTAAGTATGTGTGAAACAAGTGGATGCGAACAAAAGCTTTGTGCGGTTTCTATTTATTGAAATTGGAAGTGATACGATGTTTATAACTATAAAGAGAAAATCCAATAAGCCTTGTTAGAGATTAATGGTCAACTTAAATGGATAATACAAGAACTTCGAAGATTATTTTCTTATTAGCAATAGTGAAATATTTTATATTGAAAAATATAATATACTTTTATAATCCACAAAACATTTTCCATCTTTCTTGATTACTTATGATTGTTTTAATTTGTTTAATAATGAACTTTGCTATTTACAATAACAAGATTTATTATATTGGTATAGATTATTAATATTTCCTAAGGATTGTATACATATTTATTATTTTTGCACAATATATTATTTATAGGTAAAATTCACAATTTTTGGAGCTACTATCAATTTTGTATATATTTTTATATATATTGCAAGGGATGCGTCGAGATAATCTCTAATAAATTTAAAAAATAATAAAACATTACTGAATTTACAATGGCTGAAACCCACTAAGAAGCATATAGCAGCGGACACTATAAAATCAAGTAAGCCGAAGAAATATCTGCATTATCCATCGAGTGAAAATTAATCCATACTCAAGAAGGAAAAAATTCCTTCCCTTTCCCCCTTCAAAAGCAAAAAATTAAGTACATAATAAGCAATTTAAAGATAAAAATCAGTACTGTCAGTCAAATTCAGAAATATTTTTAATGGATTTTCATGAAGGCGCCTAAAGTAGTTGTCAGCACGAGTAAAACATGTAAATGCACCTAAATTGATTTTTCGACAGCTTGATTACAAAAATAATATGCGTTAATACCCAAAACAAATTTAAAACGAACCTTACAATTGTATTGAAATCTTTTCTCATTTTAAGTAAGTTGAAGTTAAGTAATATTGATGAAAACGGATATAGCGAATTTATTTTATAATATTTACAAAGTGAATGAATCACAGAGAGGATATACGAAAGATTTTGATAAAAATAAATAATGATTATTATTATAAGGCAAGAAAATATACAATATCAAGGTTATAATATAAGCAACAAATTACAATAAATTTTTGTTTTTTTTTGTATTATCATCCGCGTTTATACTACAAATATATTTATAAATTATTTAACTATATAATAATAGCCTTTATAGCTCGTATATTTAATAAAATAAAGCATATTTTAATGGTTTTTTTTATAAAAAAAAAATATTTTTTCACAACTCTATATACAAATTCAAAAAATTGGAAAATAGAAATACATATATAGATGCATATCAACCTCCATAATAAGAGTAATTTTAGGTTATTTTTAGCATAATTAAAAGAAAATACATCGCTTTAATAAGATTATATTTACAAGGACGTTGTCTTACGTCCTTCTTGACTTGATCAAACAAATAAATATTAGATGTGAGTATCTAGGCATGTTTTCTTTTCTTTTAGTTTCTAAGGATCATAAATTAAGCTAGAGAATAAGACAAGGTGAAAAAATAAACGCGACGCCGCACTGTGTACAACATTAATCAGAGCTCTGAGAAGGCGTAGAGAATTTATTTTACGATTGTTACAGTGTCGATGAAACGTTAAAAATGCTGTCGGTTTATATTGAAACATTCGACGCATTGTTCGAGCCGATGGGTCCGATAACGCACCGGTGCGCGGTGTGCCCTCTCCGGCACCTTGTTGATTTTCCAACGTAAACTGTCGAACATCGGCCGTAACTAGTTTCTTTTTTATGAGTACTGGTTTAGTGGAACGGAACGCAACTCCGTATCGATGGTACGATTAAACTCTTGAGATATCATAATCACCGGTCTGCATTTATCGAACGTATAATCGGAGAGCGGCAATAAATTTGTCTCATTTTAATATCCTAGAGCGTGTTATGTACGACCACAAACGCGCTCGGTGTTTGAAGATCGGACCTCGTTAGAGGTGGGTAAAAACGCGCCTATAACTGCGCCGCCCGCGCCATACGAAAGAGTTCAACGAGCTATACACATACGAGTACATATATAACCTAACCTAACCAAGTGCCTATAACATTTATTTTTTGGAGTACAATTTAAAAATATCTCATTTGAAATCATAAATAAATATGTATATAGTTCAAAATAATAATTATTATATAGTTTATAAAGATTCTATGTATATTATTTTAATAGAAGTATTTTTAAATAAGCTGCAACTTTAGCAATTTATTTTAAAACTAATTCTAGGCAATTCAATAGAACAAGCTTGGGAACTAAAGCTACTTAATTAGAAGAGATATTCGGGTGAGAATGTTGCCGACAGATAGCATAGATTTTTATCATTTAATCTTTATAATTCCAATTAAGATATGCAAACAATAGCTTAGAGCTATTGTTACCTATGAATACATAATGTTTTACCAGTATGACATAAAAAATATAGCGTTTTAAGTAACTCGTCGGTTGATAAAAAATAATTTGTATGTTTATATAAATACTACAGTGTACCTATATTAAGAAGACAGCTATGGACAGTACTGAGCACTAGTTGGTCAATGAATCATCATGTAATCGTTACATGTTTATAAAAAAAACATATCAAACGGAAGTAGCACTTTTGGTCAAATATCACACTTGACGAACAAATAACACTTACACACTGATTCTAGAGGCTCAGACCACACGTAGTTAAGTTTTATAAATGCTTTAATCTTCCGATAAACTGTAGGTGTAACAAATTATATAAAATTCTGCCAATTATAGGACAACGGGAAATACAACTTAAAAAAATTGACAAGCTTAAATTTGCGAAAGTATGCACTCATTTTGTATGAAATGAACTACAAATATACGTTTTTTAAGGTTTTATGTGTAATATAAATATAAAAAAGTTTTATTTTTTTTATTTGTACTGCAAGTTCTAACTTTTTGAGTAATTTCATGTTGTTACGCGGCGAACAAAGCAAAAAAAGGTATAAATATTTTTTTTTGTATCAAACATTTAAAGAACTACATAAATTACAAAAATCTATTTTGATTTTATTTTTTTACAATCAAAGTAGCTTGAAACTTACCGTTCTTGAAGTAGATATCTAGTAAGTAGTAAATACAGGATTATCGTATATTTGACCACATCAACAGCACCCTGAGACCACACGTTGATGTACCGGAATAAATATTTGCTTTACTCGTACTGATTATGGTAGTTTACGTAGTTAATCTCAGTTGTACCGGAATTTTTTAGCGGCTTCTCAGATACGACGATTAATTAATTAGTACTTGTATATCGTTTGTATGAGAACATAATTTATTATTTTTTTTAATTATTAAAAGAATTGTTGACTTTTGACGCACTGAGATAATTTTTTTTATCAAAAAAAATAATTTTTACTACTTATAAAATTTTTTTATGTAGAATGTATATTATTACGTTATAAGTTGTAATAGTCAGTGTAATACTTACACCACTATTTTGTTAAGATTTTTTCCTTTATTAAATAGAATCATTTTAAAATAATAAGCCTTATTTATTGACTTATAATTGCTATAAGGCTAAAACATAACTATCCATTACCCAAAAAAAATAATATAATCAAAATTCCTTTGAATAGTCTACCAAACTTCGATAGATATTAGCAATAATGCTTTATATTATAGGTTTAAACAATATAACGTTGTTGTTTTAACATTATATAGATGACTCATCACACTAACGATCTTCATTAAACGCGAAACAATTTCGACGCAAATTATATACTGTTATAAACGACTACCTTAATTAAGTTGCCTGCATGAGATTAATTTGATTATCACATTCTTATTTCAATTATATTAACAGGGCATTATTATTTCGACAAAGCTATTTGCTGGTATGTATTTTGTGAGATATAGATCAGACGGAAAAGTCGTTATAATAATGCGTACGATATTATCATGTTATATTCTTACACAACACTATCATTGTAATTTCGTTGAGAAAAAATTTTTATAATAAGATAGATCGATAGAAATTGCAAAATTAATAAAAAATAATAATAGCACTAATATGTATCCGCCCCTTTATGAATTTATATTTTTATGTTTAATTATAATAAGTGTCTATCTACATAATTATATGTTCAATAATTTTTTTTTTCAGCTTCACTGTGTATACCGCATGTAGCAGGGCAGACAGGCGGAACCTAGTGTTAAAACACACCGGTCCCCATTTCCACCGAATTATGATAGGCATTTCGTGTTGAGTGGCGGGACTTAACGCCGTTCTTTGCCTCGAAACCAGAGCGAAAATATTATATATTCCATATTTTATTTCCTCCAGTGGGAATCGAGTAATGGGATAATAGGTACATACATATATTTAACTAGCGGACGCGCGCAGCTTCGCTAGCTTATTTAGGGGTGAATTCTAATAAACCATGAAACATGTGTTCAATGAAATATTTTTAAGAGTCTAAATTCCAAATTTNAAAATGGACTTACACCACTTTCAAAATAAACGGTCCATATATAGATTATTTCTTTAGTCTATTTGCACTTATGATATATTTAAATATTTTTTTATTATAAATAATCATTCAGCCATTTCATGTGAAAAATAAAATATCTATGCGAAATTTTACTATAATTTTATTATATACTTATACTTTTTACAATTTAGACTACACAAATAATTTGTCCCAAATATTTTTGTTACATGCCGTTACTTTGAGGTGCTCGACATGTTGTAATGGATAGAAGTATTTAACAAGAAGATAATATCTTAACAAAAGCGATTTAGTACGTCGTCTTGTTTAGGTACTTGCATACACATACATACATGTGTACCTATTGGCTATATGAACAGTGTAACATGAACTCTTTATTTCTTAACAAACGTTAAGCTATATAAAGATATTTATAGCAATCGCGGATCATTTAATGGTAGCTTATCTTAAATATATTGACCCCGCGTGCAAACCAGCTAATAAATGCTATATCAGAACCTCATAACTTTAAAACATTAAGAATAATTTAGAAGCAGGAAGCTTTGTTATAAGAATTATATTTTAAAATTGTTATTGTATATTGAGATAACAATTGCTTATTCCCCAACCCCACCATAATACCCCCTCAGCAATTATGTGTAACCCAGGCTCTTTTATACTAATTTTACTGGTATCTATTGTAGATACAACATCGTCATATTATATTTTTTCAATTTCAGACAGCAATTATTTTAGCATGTTTGCTGTTAATTGCGCTTAAGTTACATTATCTTCATCTATATTTTCCTTGTGTTGAGTCTTAAGTTTCTTTTCGTTTTTAAAATTATCATTGATTAATTAAAATAAACATAATATATAAAAATAGTTATTAGTATTGTATCATATGGAAAAATAATCAAAACTAGTTCGAGATCCTACTGTCAATGTTACCCGAAAAATCAAAGTTACCTAGATTGACTGTACCTACTTGTAAGTAAGTTACCTAGATTGACTGTACCTACTTGTAAGTAAGTTACCTAGATTGACTGTAACTACTTTGTTAAAAAAAATTTATACATATGTATGTGACGTTCTGATCTGTACTTCTCTGTGTACCATTATAAATCGTTTTTAACAAATAGCAGAATTGTAGTGTGAAGATAGCAAAAAAATATGTTTGTGTGTAACATATGAAATCAAAAATAAATATAATCATATATTTGTTATACATTTAAAATATCAAAAAAATGTTTTAAGAAATATGACAACAGACTTAAATTAAAAGCAAATATATATTTTGAAAGCAAATCCCAGGCTCGGCCGGCGAAAGCGAGAGAGCTGTTCCTTTGTCGACCGTCACTCTACACAAATTATGCGACGGCTTTTGCTCATTAATAGCAATTTTATTTGCTCTTATTTAATTTAGCATTTATTCAATCTGCCCCCGGCGCGAGACGCAGGTATAATGCGTAGTGGTCTTATATCTCACCTTTTGTGACAGAGCTCATTGAGGGCGAGGTGTCGGGATGTGTTCCCGCGGCTCGCGGCTCGGGCTCGTCTCGGCTTACACGTTTAGCTCTGATGCCTTTCATCGCGCACAAAATGTAATTGAATCCCACAGAATCCTACGCACTCCGTAAGATTTAATAGGGCATTTAAATACTCGCATTGGCCATTGTGCATCGGTTTTGTGCGCTATAATTCATTGCGACCGCAGCGCAGCTAGCTTTCCGCGGGGCGTCGCGTCGTGTGTTAGACAAAGTGCTCTCAGTTGTAACCGCCGCGTGCGGTTCCACATTTATTAACATAAACTAAATACTGTTCATATAAGTATCTGCATGGAAACGTGAATTCGGAATATTGCACCTAGACTTCAATTTTAATGTGAACGTAAAATTACTAAATGCTTCATAACAATACTTCACTCGCATTATGTGCAAAAATAAATATAAATGAAAAGTTCATACGAATAGATAATATAAGTGGAAATGTGCAAAGTTGTTTCTCATTCAGTATAATACATATGTAAGTAGACACATCCCGGGAAGCTCGCATACGAAATGCTAACGAGCGTCATACCCTCGAGGTGCAATCCTTTACTTTAACACTTTACTATAGATTTAAAATTAACTAGAAGTCTGTAACTCAAAGCAGCTGTTACAGGGAATTATTCTCGATAGTTGAGTGCGAGTGGAGATGTATCGAAGCCGCCATCTAAGGGTTTATTATTTGTGAGGCGCGCTAGAAAACTCATGTCAAAGAATCATGATGCTATGTACACGAGCGCGTCAGGTGCTCGTAAAATTGAAAATAGCTCGTAAATCACAAGTGCTGAGTAGAATGGCAAATTGCTGGAAGTACGCGAGCGCGCATTTTGTTTGTTGATCGCTGATTCTATTTTTTTGAAATACTTCATATAAATTTTCTATTAATCACATATAATAATAATAGGTGTTTGTAATCTATATATATAAAAGGACTTGTCCTCACTGACTGAGGTAAGACGCACGCACAGCCGTAACCGCTGTGCGTAGAAACGTGGAATTTGGACAGATGTTTACTTTTGTAATCTGGACATCCACTAAGAAGGGATTTTGAAAAATTTTAACCCTAAAGAGGGGAAATAAGGGTTGAAAGTTAGTATGGAAAAAAATTTAAACCGGCTCCGATTTTTATAAAATTTAAAATTTAGATTTTTAAAAGTATTTAATTTACCACGTGTTTCATCGTTTTCTAGAATTCTCCCCCTAAGGATGTAAATAAGGGGCTGAAAGTTTATATGGAAAAATCTTTAAAACGCCACCGATTANCACGAGCGCGTCAGGTGCTCGTAAAATTGAAAATAGCTCGTAAATCACAAGTGCTGAGTAGAATGGCAAATTGCTGGAAGTACGCGAGCGCGCATTTTGTTTGTTGATCGCTGATTTAAATTTTTTGAAACACTTCAAATCTATAAATTTTCTATTAATCACATATAATAATAATAGGTCTTTAATACCTTATCTGTACATAAATAACATTATTTGATATTGACGTTTACTATTTCATTTGGAATTCAAATATAAATTTCTAAATGAATACACAGAAGACGATAATAACAATATAAACGTTGTCTGCTTGTAAGATCCGTTAGATTCGACGATACCACAGACCGACAACACTCAAATGTAATGTTATACTACTTAGCTATAGAGGCAGCGTGCAGTGGGCGGTATATAAATTAAGTTTTATAAGAGATTAATATGGGACAGTAGAAAACACATACCCTACTGTTTTTGTTGGTCTGCGAGTCGTAAATAAAAAATTGAAAGACGAGGTACTGTATGTCAACTATAAAAACGCAATATCGTACATCGATCAGTTTGTACATACGTTAACAATAGAGCGACCATTGTGGACTGCTATCTAATCGTAATGAATATAAATTCCCAGATGACATTTACGATCAGTGCACGCCGTGATACTGCCTCTATATAAACGCGTTAGATACATTTTTTTTAACTCACGTATACTGCAACAATAAAGTACTTTGGTATATCGCGAGCGTCGATTGTAACATAACCGACGTAAAATTCAATTTTATCTCCCTATTTACAAACCAATATTTATGAGAATGAAATATTTTTTACGTGAGTACGTCACACTCGTTATATTTATCTGTTTCAGTGGTGTTATATTATGTAGGTATATTGTTCGAGGTCCCCGAAATACTACCTATAACACATATAATTAATTTAATATGTAGGTATATTGTTCGAGTTCCGCGAAATACTTAACACCTATAATGAATTTAATCTCCCTATCTTCGCATATTAAAGTGTTACTTTTATACTTCTGATTCCTCATATAAAAATGCATAGCATAATCTCATCAGAATTCTTTACACGAATTTATGGATTTCTAATTAATAAAACACTTATCTTAAGTGGATATCAATGTAAATATCTCGTCAGAAAAGACAATTACATTACAAATCACGTAACCAGTAAATAGCTGAACGCTTCTGTGGAACAGGTTCTTAAAATAAATCTTATCAATACTATTAAAACTAATGTCTCCGTTTTAGGCACCTAGTTTTAATGAGTATCGTCAGTTCTTTGCAGATAAAAAATACATTCGTGACTAACGACACAAATTAAGTTTCAAATTATACATTAGGTTTTTATTCAGTTTCTATAGGTAAGGCTGGAATACCAACAAGTTTCGGAGCTAACTTTTGCTTTGTTAATTAATTCCTTTTAACCTTAATAAATATATTACATTTATTATACATAAACCTCGTGACAAAGTTCATGTCGTTGAATCTAGTAATCTTATAAATATCTTTAATCTAACGTAGGTAATGTGTTACTAGTACGTTATCGACGGGTTGCAAAGGTCAAATAATAATCACTTCGCGTAAAAAAACTAGTTAAATAACTTTCTGGGTTGCAATATCATTCATAAAAAAAAAGGTATACATTTAGTGTAAACGTATACATATAAAAATCAGGCACTCTGTTCAAAAAATTAACAAGAATATATTTTCTTTGATTTGAATGTTTAAAAAACTAATTAAAATAATAAACGAAATCGATAAATTCATGAATTAATTATCATACATAATTAATATAACCGGAAAACAGTAGCAAATTTCGAGTATAGGTATAATAAAAACTACAATTCTTTGATATTAAGTAATAAGTACTTTCATTTATGGAAATTCTATGATATTTCATGTTCACTCTATAACCTTAACAGAATTTTCTGTGGTATTTAAAATATATACAAATGAATTTATAGCCTTCTGAAATCCTTAAACATGTCTATATACGTACCATTAATATTAATTCAAATGTTAAACACATACATACCTGCCTTTAAACCTTTACATCATTATTTTACAAATGGATTTAGGTACGTGTATCGAAACATTCATAGTATTTACGATATAATGAGCGAGTGAATTATTTAATACAATGACATCTATTGCTATATAATTTTGTATGTAAGCAGTTGTTGTTATTACGCGCTTTGGCAATTCATTCCGTATAATGAGGGCGTCTACCGGCTGTCATTAGAGAACAGAAACTATACAATTCTAGGTTAAGCAAAATATGGCATATTCCGTAGCAAATTTACTATAAAAATATTTTTTGAAAATATAGTTTCTTATATCTACTAAGTATTTTAAAAAATATATATAAATAAAAAGTGAATATTCTTAATCTATTCAGTTAAAGCTTAAATTCTATAATTATGTATTTAAATTTTATTTACTGTTTCATATTAAACAACATTTTTTAAAATTTAATCTTGCATAGATAGTTAAAAATAAATATTTACCATGCTTAAAACGAAGTCTTTAGGCGACGACTTCGTCGAATTTATTTTATTTTAATTGTCCATTAGTATCGGTTACTAAAAGGTTTGTGATGTAACTATAACAATTTTTAGAATTTGTTATAATTTTTGTGTAATTATATGTATACAAATATACATATTTACATTTCTATACAAAATTACAGGACATACAAGTGGAGAACGGAGGGTCTTAACACTAGATTGTTTACCTCGCAAATGCGATCGCAGAAAAAAAATCCCCATAATTTTAAAAAATATATACACACTAGAAACAATTCAATGCTAAAATATTTTATTACTATATTCTTAACAAGCTGAGCGTGTTAATGATTTTAAAGGTCAAGGAAGTTCACATGTTATATAATTTGCATAGTTTATTTAAACGTTTAGACACGGTTAATTGGTATGTTCGTTAAGACCTAATGTATTTATTCTAATTTCAAATCTTTATTGGTCGTAAATTACAGCGAAACACATTTTATCTCATTTAATCAAGAGCATCTATGTTGTAGATGATGTAACTGCATAGAGAACACAAAATAATTATAAAATTCAGTATCGGTATTAAAACGTAAATAATCTTGAATTAGTTATATAATTTTAATTTATAATTTCATATAAATATAACTCAGTAATTATAGATCGCAAAAGTATATCAAATGCTCGAAAGGAACAAAGTACAGATACGTATTTCGAATATTACAGAACATAAAATGGTTCAGAAGGTTACATTTATCTCACTCGAAAACTCTATTAATAGATTCAGAAACATCAATTTCATGCCTAGGTCGCCGTCTATCGCGATAGTCGCGGGTATACTAACCAAAAAAGTTAAATACACCCAAAAATATAACATAACAAGAATATCGAAAGCCAAATAAGTAAACAAGAGTTTCACATAATACGTTATTAGGTTCGATATTGGCATCATTATACCAATCCGCCAGCCAATAAAGCAGACACTTGACATATGTCTTGCCATTACGTCAGCGAAGTAAATACATCACGGCGAGTCTTAATCAAAGGACCACGGAGATTAATACTCGGACAGGGGAAGAACGCGAATGGAATTAGGAACAGCGTAAAGTAACAAAAGGATGACTAGGAAAAAGTAGCATCATCCGTTAAATTACGTTACACTGCCCATAAACAAAAACTTTATCCTTTATTCGTTTGACAGCTAGATTATTTTTCTGATCTATGCGAGCTTAACAGCGAGTACAACGATATAATAGAAATGAATTGTATAGAGTATCAGTTTATTCGTTTTATATTTTGTAGAATATATTTTATGGTACCTGAGCTTAAAGCATGACATTATGAGTAGAAAAAGAAATATGATATACCTAAGGTGTGTAGTATCAAAATTGTATCATTATTTCCATAAAAATTAAATCAAACGCAAAGTCAAGATATTAGTGTTACCTTAAGCCCACTCATAATTGATTTATCGCGGTCGCTTTGCAGAAAAAAGCAAACTTTTCTAATAGCAGGGCGGATGAGACCAGCAGAAGGGTTAATTAAAACGAATGGACGGTCATCCGCGAGTAGAATGTCGAAGTTTAGCGGATCACCAATTTCAATGTTTTAATATTATTACAAACTCAGGCCCACGTTTCTTTAATTAAAATTAACGACGCAAAACTCTGACAGTCAAACGAATTATTGGTACAGAAGCAAGCTTTTAATTAGTTCTACATCTTGCGATACTTTTACGCCTTATGTTGTAAGTAAGAATTTATAAAAAGTACATATAAATATTCACTAGTTCTGGTTTATATGATACAACTATCTACAAACATAGTTTAGTGGTTATGGGTGGAACATTTTTTTATATAAGTCCTTTTATAATTAATTTTACTTCATATAAAACTTGTCTGAGAAAATAAAGCAGTCGTGACGCAGGGGCACAAGCCTGTGACGTAAACATAACGTAAACGGGAGGGTTGCGGGTTCGATTCCCATTTGAGGGAAATGTTTAATATGTAATATATTTAATAAATAGGTATATGAAATATATAATATTTTGGTTTACCTACTCTGGTACCTAGGAAAAGCTCGGCGTTCAGTTTCGCCACTCATCACGCAATGCCCCGAGAATTCGGGGGATTTCCCAGGGTTACCAACTTCTTCTTCCACTCTCTTCTTCTTACCTATCCACTTACACATGCGGGATACACTTTGAAGCTAAAAAAGACTACTGTTCTTTAACCGAAAAAAACGATATTACCAATTTTCTGTATATCTCACTCAAAAAAAATAATTTACTTGTCAACGTCAAATATTTTCTTACAAATGATTTTTATAATCACACATAGAAATTAGAATAATAACGCGGATGTTATTTTTTATCAAAGCAAGCTTTCATTTTATTTGATAATCAGTTCATGAATTTAAGATTTCACGGTGTGGGCTTACAAATCTAAATCTGTCGTTTGATTATCAAAAAATAACAGTAGATTTGAAATAGAATATAAAATTTGTATGATACTTTCTATTTGATATTAAAAAAAATACTTAGGCTGTTTTTTCCACAAAAACAATTAAGCTTAAAAAAAATTAATCACATTTTTTTTGTGTTTAAAGGTAACACTGAAAAAAATCATGAACTTTAAAGCTATGTTGTGCAGTGCTTTAATAAAATTAAAAATGGTTGACTTAAATAAAATTAAAAATAAATATTCCATGAGCAGGATTGAACCGAGACAGTATATAATTATTATGTATAAGAACATGTGTTAATTCATCAATGCATTAAATAATAATACAGTGATATATATTACTTTGTAATGGACACTTAAACATTTCTTTATTACTAATTAATATTATCCCAGTATATGAAACGATACAAGTGCCGGACTCCATATTCACACCTCATGAAGCCCCAGGGCGTACAGACCGGTTACCAAACGAGGTCCAGAGGTACAGCGTCCACTAAATAATATGTAGTATTATCATCAACACAGTTGAAAATGTTTTGTATATAATGGTACAATAAATATAAAAAAACGTTATATATTCTAAGTTTTGATAAATTTTCAAGTAGATTACATATTCTTCTACATATATTAATAAAGAAATATTTTTAATACTTTCCACATACAATATGCAATAGTAATAAAAACAAGATTACAAACATAATAGCACCAAATATACCGGAAAGCGACATAGTTCAGTGGACGACCAATATCAAATATCTTTTAATTTGAACACACTACTTCGGCGCCTACGCAGCGCGGCGTAAACATATCGTGAGATGGGATCAATGAATATTAAGCAACCTTCGAAACAATTTCCAGCAACATTATCGAGATAAAATAAATAATTCCCCAAAATAAACACGAAAAGAAACGTTGATTGCTTCATAAATTGTCAAAAAGTTACCTCGTGCTGATGAGGTTTGCAGGTCGTTTTTTACTCGAAACATATGAACACACTCGGCAAATTGATCAATAAATAAAAAGGATGCTCTTATATTGTGCTCTTCATAAATAAATTACTTATTCGAAACTAATTGAGATAAATGCATCTCTGTAGATCCATTATTACTTTTATTAGGAACGTTAAAATTAAAAGATTAAAATAACTTAATATAGTCCGCACGGTATTTGCAATCTGCAAAAATAAACGCTACGCTAACTTTATATGTTATAATACGAGGAAAAAAGCTACTGGCGTGTTTGTTACTACGAATAGAACAAAAACTAATATTGGTAGTTATGAAAAATATTAAGCGAAAAGTTTTGGTAACTCGCCATATGGACAAGATTGCCTTTTAGTTTTTCAATATCCTATCGGAAAGCAAAAAAAGTTTTAGTTGTTACATTGTATTAATCATAGAAATCTTAATTATATAGTATAATAAGTTTTACTGATATTACAATTCGAAATACATAATAATACATTTGTTTTTTTAATATAAATTGAGGTTATTGAAAGTGTAAAACCATCAAAGGGTTCATAATTTAAAACTCTAAAAAGTATTTTAAAATAAAGCTTTACTTATGACATTAATAAGAACTGCCGGTTATTGTATTCAATCTTCTCCTATTTCAGATTACTGAATTGGAAATAGTCACAAGGGACTAGCTTCGTAACACGATCAGTGTGTACGGGTGCCTTGTCTTGTAAGAAACACGATTTTTACTGACTTTCTCATTGAATATGATGCGATTTGATAAGCGGACCAGCATGCAGTCTCAATTTTTATAAATAATACAAAATTAAATGGAGAAAAGTAGTGTAGCCTGCATACAAAATACATTGCAATACAATCTCGACAAATGCGGATTAAATCTACTTACAACTAAAATATTATTATAACTAATAAGACTTCTCAGTGCACTATAAAAATTTGATGCCGTTGCTTGCAAAAACTGCGTGCGAACTTAGCTTTATTTAAATGTAATGGCCGTCCGCAACTTCGTATACGTGATTTTTATTCGCGACATTGCATGAGCTGATCTTAACGCCGCGCTTTGCTTTTTTATCGCGTAAATGAATCGCGTAATCAAAACCTATAGGTTACTTTCCGTGAACTTCAGTTATGAATCTTGCCATGAGAACTTACTTTAAAAAAATGAAAAATCCAAAAAGTGCAATGCTCCAATAAAAGTCCGAGCAAGAGAGCGTACCAACTTATATACATAAATAATAAGCATTACACACACAAACAATATAGGTTGCGATGTTATCAATAACGCTACTAAAGTGAACGCTGACACAAGGACCGCCGGACAGGGCAATGATGAATGTACCACTCCCGGTCACCGTGTACGTATGAGTGAACATGATACCGTTAACAAAACGTACATCAAACAAGACAAATTGCTTACGTTCCTAATATTCGGACACCTCGACATTGAAGCAGACCACGCTGATATCTAAATCTAACATCTACGTGTTCAGATAACGAGATAACTCGATCACCCTGATGGGACATGGAGTCTCTGCTGCTGGCCAATTAACTGTAAAGCTTTCTAAATTCCTAAATTTAAGAGATGCTCTTTCCTGAGAGCATCTCTTAAATTTACTTTAATATTGATTGATAGTAAACGAAAAAAATATGTTAATGTTAAAATTTTCTTTTTATATATTTTTCGTTATATGAATCGTATAACTATAGTTAAATGTATCATATTTGCTGTGTTACCCAATATTTTATTTACACAGAGTACATATTTATGTCTTGTCTATCGCACATCAATATGGAACGCATAATCAATATGTTAATATCGGAGATAAGAAATTTAGATTTCTCCACATAAAACATACAGACGCCGACGTGGAACAAGAGTAGCTAGAATTCTTTGGAGATAGGATCATAAATAAGGCCGGTTAAAATGGTGAACGGCTGATGAGTTTTATCTTTAAGTTTCTATTATGCAAATGGCACAATTTAAATCCAAGATTATTTAATGTTTCCAATTGTGAGAATCTCGATTTGGTTATAACTAATAGGTACATATCATACATAAGTCGTCTCCAATATCATTATGGCTTATGCTGTTGGCGTAATTACTTTTACGACGACAAATGTTATCAACTATCATTCGTCTGGGTAATTTGATGAATCAAGGATTATTTTAGTAAGAATATAATTAAAAATTCTACAACATCGCCGTAAAATCGTGATTGGCTCCAAGTGAAAACTCGTTACGGCCGATCGTAAAAGTCGACAATAATTAGCCGGCCACAACCGCGAGCACCGATATGAGCTGATTACGAAAGAAATACAGTCGTAGCGTTGATTTATTGTGCGTTGCCTTCGGTTTCATCGCCTCTGCTTACAAATAACGATAAGCAAGCAACGCGTGTTGTAAATAAAGTTCATCTCAAGAAGATATTCTTTCATTTTTGCTGGTGAAGCAAACCTTATGTGGAAATTAATGTAACCTATAGTTTATTAATGAATAATAAATTTTGCCCAAAACTTGACAGCTTCATTCTATAATTGAGGGTCCCAGGTTCCCTCTGCCTACCCTGCTACGTGCGGGACACAGCGTGAAGCTCAAATTATAAAATATAATACATAACATTTAATCTTAGCGGTTATATAATATTGAATTTAATCATCGACTAGAAGTAATTAATACTGACCACCATAATACAGGGACACGGCGGAAATGCACAACAAATTACCGTTAATTGCTTCATACGGTAAATTAATAACAATATAAATCCTAGTGATTTATATTCTTATTAATAAATAAGAATATTTAAATATTTGAATTTTTACTATTTTAATGAATTAAATTAGTTAATTTAAGAAAAATATTATCATTCGGACAATATTAAGAAATAAAAGATTAAATTCTAATAAGCCTTTACATATAAATACTTTTATACAGGTATTCAGTCACATACATATATCTACTAATGTAACGCGTGCGACCCCGAGTTCACGGGTCTTTCTCTCAATCATCACTGCTTCGTCAAACATGAGTAATATTTACACATGCAGTAATTAAACGTTTATTAAACATGAGTTACAAATTGTGATAAGTCTTGTGTAGAACATTAAAGAATATATGAAGACAAATTAAGCTAGTCTTTCATATACATAAAAAAAATAATATTAAACTTTTTATGTTTATAATAGTCCTATAAACCTACATAAAAACTGCAGTTTTAAACTATGGAATAACATGCCTAAATTAACATATTTAAAAAATAGCCAATGGCAAAATAAATGCATTTGTTTGTTAAGATCACGATTTACATTCTCATATTACTTATTTTACTTTACATCCACGAGTATTGCTCTCGTTCCTTAAGGAAATAGCATACTTTAACTCGCTTTTATTGACGAAAAATGCAAATTTTAGAATACAGTTTTGTTTGCATGGGATGTAACTTACAATAATTATGGCAGTTAGAGTATAAAATGTTAAATATATAGTCGATATAAACATGCCCCGCTCTTTTAATTTGATTCGTATTATTTTTACGACTTCTGAAGAAGGAAGAGACGGCGGTCACTTTAAGTGGCAGTTTATATGAAATGCCACTTGCCTACCCACGTCGACATTTTTAGGCGGATACAAGAATTCCATTTGACAACTCTGTAAAAATTAATAAATAAACCAAAGGAAGTCATGCATATTACTAGTCCAATATGTAGCGGAAATGAATTAAAAACTTCAAATATTTAATTACATATAAATAATATAAGCGCATGACTCAATAATTGCAACACTTACTACATACAAAATAATTAATGGTATATTGAAACTGCATTGTCATAGTATGCGTAATGAGTGTTTTAGAAATATAAACCAATATTTAATAAAACAGAAAATGCGACGTCAAAAGGAATTTAACTAACTCCTTTCCTCTTTAAAAAAAATTAAATAATAGGCCGAATTTATAACGTGGAGCGACAATTAGTCACACCAAAAAAAATTACTGTACTTATATATTTTCCAATTAGTACATCGATAGAGCGCTGATATAAAATCTTCACATCGACAAGATAGCCTATCTAAGCTGCAGAAGCCAGGTTAATCAAGTCAGCGGTATCTGGATTATGTCATTAAAACTTCATCACACGCTCATCCGTTGAGTTAACTGGACTTCAAAGTCAACGTATATTATGAAATTACAATCTTTGTGCATAATAACAACCTTCAAGTAAACTCTTTTTGCATTACGCGAGCTATGTTTATGTACCTACTCGTATGTAGTGGCACCACACATATCTACTAAAGCATTGGATACCCGTACATGTTGCTGTATCTCGCATGTAGCAGGATAGAGAGACGAAGCCGCTCGATACTTTCAACCTAATTGTGGTTGAGAACATTGCGTTCTGAGTGGCAGAACTCAACGCAGCAAAACTTATCTTAACACTAGGTTTNGAATTTATAACGTGGAGCGACAATTAGTCACACCAAAAAAAAATACTGTACTTACATATTTTCCAATTAGTACATCGATAGAGCGCTGATATAAAATCTTCACATCGACAAGATAGCCTATCTAAGCTGCAGAAGCCAGGTTAATCAAGTCAGCGGTATCTGGATTATGTCATTAAAACTTCATCACACGCTCATCCGTTGAGTTAACTGGACTTCAAAGTCAACGTATATTATAAAATTACAATCTTTGTGCATAATAACAACCTTCAAGTAAACTCTTTTTGCGTTACTCTACGTAGCTATGTTATATGTATAGTAGCTATGTTTATGTACGTAGTGGCACCACATATATCTACTAAAGCATTGGATACCCGTACATGTTGCTGTACCCCGCATGCAGCAGGAGAGGAAGCCGCTCGCTACTTTCCACCAAATTGTGGTTGAGAACATTGCGTAGTGTAAAGCGCGGCGTTGAGTTCTGCTACTCAACACGCAATGCCTATAGAATTCGGCAGAAAGTGGGGAACGGAGTGTCTTACTTAACACTAGGTTCCCTTTGTCTACCCTGCTGTGTGCGGGATACAGCGTAAAACTGGAATAATTTTAATAATACATAAATTTATTATAAATACAGAAAAACTTGGGAGATTTAGACGGAAAAATCATTAGTAATAACTCAACCGACAAAACAAATTAAAACGAGTATATCAGAACGTTCGATCGAAAATATGAAATAGTTAAGAAACGAGACTTGCGTTTGATTTTGTCGAAAACATTATACAAAGCGGTCGCAGTTGTTTGATACGCAAAAACCGCTAGTGTTGTGGCCGCAAGCGAAACGAGTTGCAGTTTTTGTGAGAACGTCGAAGTCAGTGTCGCGCGGCGCGTCGCCACTCAGATGCGACCCTTTCTAATTGGTCTACCTGTTGCGTTGCCTTACTATTTTTTCAACTCCGCCACGAATACGCTCGGTGATGAGCACTCTACGTGAAGAGTTTCGTAATGTCCCACTAGGCTATTTTTCTTTCCGTTTGTGCTTTCTTTTTTTGATGAAAGCTGTCGAGAAAAGAAGAAATATTCCTGCCAAATAAATTATCCTTAGCAGTTTATACAACAAAATGAAACATCGTTTTCTGTATAAATAGAAAACTCTACCATAATAACAATTTAAGAACCTCAAATCCCTCATTCAAAGACGAACCACTAACTTAAAAGTTCAAAGCATCGCGCAGCACGCCGTAACTACCGTTCGGCGTTACAATAAAACATTCAGTTAAGCTCTGTGATGTCCACCGTAGGGTCCGCCGCGATGATCGGTCTCGTCGCTTCCAATGACCAGGGCGGTGGTCCGTGACGCCGGGCGGCCGAGTGCGCGCGGCAACGCTCCGACGCGTACGCCGATTCTCCACGCGCTTCTGCCGTGCGACCAGATACGGCCGGAAACCGAGTGACAACACAACAAAAACTCACATTCATTCATACTTTTTTCCCACAAGCACCTGATTCGACGACGGACAGGTTGACGATATCGATTATTTGGTCCGTTACAGTAAGTTGGTTTTGCATATTTTTGGATATTTATTGAAATATTTATATGGATATGTAAATAATAAACGTAAAAATTTATTCTTATTTATAATTTCAACGTTGTCAATAGTCTAAAAACATAATACAAATTTTAATAATAAGAATTCTTTAGACATCTCGTGGTGAGTTCGTAGTACAAGCACGAATTTGATAACATACTAAGATGTAGAATGGCTAAAACAAAACATAATATGATGTATGCATTCACAAGATACACGATCTCTTCGTCTTGGATGGAAAGTGGGACAACTTATCGCGTTAGAACTATATGTGCCGCTATTGTACTCCTTATTTATTACAATATATATTTGTAGTATAAAAAATGTAATTGAATTAATTTGTTTTATATATTTTAATAAATTTCTCAAGTTATATTAATAAAAAAATTCTCATCAATTTTGGAAATACATGTAGAAGCTAGATCCAATATATTAGCAGTATCTCGCAATACTACTTCCTTACTTGATCGCTGTGGAACGATAATCAGCGGGTGGCCATATTATCGCCTGCAGTTGTGGCCACCAACCATGGTTTTGACGTGGCTTGATTTGTGCGCGGGCGCCGCGATCTATCCCTTGTGCCAATTTATTGCCTTATCTAGCTAGACCCATAGCGGGATCGACGAATTAGAGCGGTCGGCCTCGTTGCCGCACGGAATACGCTAGCGGTGAGAGAACAATCTCAACATTTACAACGCGATATAAGGCGTACTATAGCATATTTAAATTACAACTGTGTGTGTCCTATATAAAACATCATATGTATAGCAATGGCAATAGTGGAATAGGTTTTATTTATGTAAACCATAACTACGATGGGCATAAAACTAATTAATACAATTAAGTCATTTTGGCCAGAACATATTAATATTCTTATGTAATTTTGTAACATTTCTCAAAGTAGGTAAGTTCCCGTTTACGTTAGCAAATCACAATAAAGTAAGATTGAGTCATAGAACTAATTTAGAAGTAATAGGCTTGAACAGCTAATCACACGAGCCGATAAAGGTACGCCTGTAAAAGTAGCATAAAAACAGTAATTAATGTAGCGAGAGTTCGTTTAACCAAAACCATTGTTTTCAAACGAAGCAAGCATTTTAAGACTTAAAACAAAGATAACGAATTATTAAAAGGAGAAGCGTAAGAAAAATATTATATAATTAAATTTTATTACACATAACTTTTCTATTTTTATCGATAAATAACAAAAAATAGTAACAAATAAAAAGAAAAAAACATCAACTATATAACATTAACATAGAGCTATATTTTACCATATCGCTGACATACATTCGACCTAAATCCTAAACCGTAAATGTTTTCATTACGTAATATTTAACGTTTAACGGCACATATGTACACTCGCCGACTCACTATCCATTACAAACGTGATTGAAAATCGTAAATATCTGGTGCGCACGTGACACAGTACGTACATACATAAACTATTCCGGCCGGATCCAATTTCGATGAAATTTAATGTAAATGCATGAATTTCCCCATGCCACTCGCACAATTAGTGTCGAGAACTGACATTTGCATATGTGATACTGAAATTTCAGTATACCTATTCCGCGAAGCTCTATCGAGTTCAAAACTTGGCAAGGACGAGTAACGAGGTAACCTCGGCACTGTCGCTTGATATACATACCTCGTGTTCGACATAAGGTTGGCGGACTCAACGAGTGCCATGATATTAATACACGATGCATCCTCGAGTCTCGAGTTATGCCGCAAAAAGTGTAAGCATGTGCGCTCTACAAGTAGCTATTAGTCTCGTTATCTTTATCGCGTATGGTGGCATGCGCCGTGCACCCGATGCTTCTTAAAGCAGATTTGTCATAAAAACCCGACAGGTGGAGCGCATAAAGAACTTAGATAGTAAATCCAATACACCGACAGTGTGCCATACTCGAATATCACATGTCAATATCACCTGTCAGTATGCAAAAATGTGTTCAACAAAAAAAAAGAGTTACACCTAAAAAAAACTCGGTTAAAAGCATACCATAATGAAAGGTTAGATAATTATAAGAGATAAAATTCAATATTTGATAGCTACTTTACCAATTACTTTACGCTTAGTGCACAGCCAATCAAATATCAATTCCATTTGATCCGTCTGAGCAGCTTAGCATCGCTTGTTAGCGGGTGACTACTGCCTCTCCTACTGTCTACTGCATAGACCCTGCCTGTGCGAATAAAGATACGCTCGACTGAATACTGCTAGGTAAACAGGTTTTAGGATAGGACTCATTATTTATATAATAAAACAACAAGACCCGATTAGAATATTTAATATTACAATAAAAATATAGTTATTGTTTTATAATCGTCTTGTATTAAAATCTTGAAATTTATTTGAAGTACTTTAATTAAGAAAAATCATAAATCAATAATCACTACAGCAATTAAAAACGCCCACAGTTCGAATAAAGTGCAAAAAATGATCATCGAAAATAATGAAATTCAATTTTAGTTCTTAATCTGAGAATCATTAATATAAAATATCTTTATTAAACACAAATTGCAAACGGATGCTTTAAAACAGTATTTTTTGTTTGTTATTGTATACCGCACATTTCAGGGTAGGCAGAGAGGGAACTTGGTGACCTAGTGTTAAGACACTCCGTTCACATTAAGATAATTCCGTGCCCTACTTTCGCTGAATTCCGAAACCGCTGCCCCCTTCCTCGTTACCAGAGCATGGAAATGAAAATACTTAATTTCCTCGATTGGGACTCCAATTCACTCACAACCTGTCGCATTCACAGTCGCAGTCGTTTGTGGCCCTACGCAGCGACTGATCTCAAAATAATAATATTGTTAGATATAATGCATTTATTTTCAGATATTATTAAATTACTTTTTTATTTATATCTTTCTAATATTTTTGACTTATTTTCAAATGTCATAATGATTCGAAACATATGTGAATCAATCATTCAACTGGAAGAGCTTATCTTATAAAGCAAATATATTATGAAAACACAAAACCAATAGCATAGCTCTATAGCACCGCATCAATATGCTCACGGCATAGCAGACTTCATATCGTAAAGCCATCAAACAATGATACGACGACGTTCGTTTAAGATTAAATTTGAGCCCACGCTCGCATAGCAAGTAGAGCGGAGACTGGACCGACGCGAAGTCACCAGCGGAACAATTTATTCAAATAGCATTTTATTTCATTTGCCTACCGAAAGCATTGAGATGGATGGTCGCCGCACAAATATCGCTTTAATTTTGAACGCCAACCGAAATAAATGAAAGAAACTCTAATGGACGCATTTATACAACAATTACCTGTTATCAAAGAGCAATTAAAGAGGCAACGCGCGAACCGAGAGACCCGCCCCGCACGCTCGATTTACTTTTGACTTCGATTAATCGTTCTTTTTGTTCGGATCCAATCTTGCCCATTTGCATAAGAATGTTACTGTAGGAATATTAGTCGTTCAGTGTAGTGGCATGTTCGATTTTCTTCTAACTTCATGCGATTACTTATCTAAGGGGATCGCTGAATGCGGTCGCTGTGAAGACACTCGTTGAGCAGTTTCGAGATATTCCACTCAATAATAAAGAAGGGATTTCTATTGAAATTCTCACCTACTTCACACATTGATTCTATAAATAAACATAGTTTGAAATAGTTGCGTATTTATTTAAACGAGGCATTGACATGTTGACAATGTTGATGAGTCATGATTTGAGACGCCCGCGCCGGCTATGTTCCGAAGACTGGACGTGCGGCGTTTGCGCAGCTTGGCCGGACGGAGAATGTTGCATTCACGAAATTTGAATATTACAACAACTTTTTCAAGGTAAATTATAATAATATAAAGAAATAAATATCTAGATTTTCTATAAAGAGACAAATAATTATTCATATAATATTTGTATCTATTTCTATAGGTATATCAAGAATTTGAGCAGTAATATTTATATAGAAAAATATAAGAAATTTACTATTACTTCATTAACTGTACTTGTGTATTACAATATACTATTGAACGGCAGGTGTCTATACGCTATGGGAAGCGCGGCCGTGCGCGTCCGAACTGTACCGCGACTAATCGCCGCTAATTACGACGATACCCACCAAAAGACACCGAAGGAAATCGTGTAAATCTCGCCTGAGCATGGAGTAACTAATTTTAGTTCTGTTTCTTAAGTATCAGTATATATCAGTATATTACTAGAAAAAATAATTTTAAGATCTTAATTAGTAATATAAAGTAAACCAAAAATATATTATGCACACATGCTTCAAACACTAAAAGAACGAGAGAATAAGAATACATAAATCGCAATTAGGTTGAATAAAAAGCGACTCGAGGGTTATCAAAAAACACCGATACGTGAAAAGTGTCTCAGTCGGTTCCAGATCAATATCTTAATACACACGTATGAATATTCACCACGATGGGCAAAGACGCATAATTTAAACATTGTAACTAATTTAAGATTAAGATACTTCTTATGTCGAGCAAGTAAATAAATTGTGAATGAATTGTATTTAATAAAGTTATTTACATAAATGAGAACATTTGTAATGGGAATATCATATTTCAGAGGAAGCGTGTACTGTTGACATATCCAATTTTGAGTCCTTAATGTGACATGTTTGTCATTTATGTTAAAGCTTCATTACTCCTCGTTAGTTTTATTATCATTTCAAAACACTAAATTCTTATAAATAATATTATTATAGGACAAATATGGGACGATATGCGTTCATCCTATAATATTATTTTGGAATAAATACCTACATAGCGAGTAAAAGAATAAATAAATAAAAATAAAGAAGTCCGAAGAGAATTAAATAAAAGCAGGTATTGTCACAGAGGTATACGCAATGTTTCTGCCTACCCCGGGTATGAATATATAAAATTTTAATATCGAGAGATTATTAATTTAAGCGAATATATATTGTATAGTTTATATAAAAAGGAATAAACAATGTATAACTTGTATAATTTTTTTCACATTGCAGCTCTTTTAGTCCACAAATATGATAATTAACCACTTAAACTAAATTGGTAATCGTTTCTTTTTATTTTTGAACTTAACGACTTAATTGAGTTAAAAATATACCGTGTGTCATTGTACGAGCTATTTTTCTAAGAAATACTTATTTAAAATATATACAAAAAATAATCTTATGTTTACGTTGTATTATTTTCAGTAAAAATTGTAGGTATTCATCGAAGCCCCAAATTGTAGAAAACTCTTATATAAGCACATTGATACCCTTAAAAGACAGTGGGAACCTATAATTGTAGTGGATTCAGATCTTATTCACGCCTATTTAAAATATTTTTGATTTCCAGGCCTTAAAATATTCATAAAAATAAAACTTATTTTATAATAGAAGCCGTTTCTAAATAAATAAAATAAACAATTACTTACATTGATGTAGAAAACATAGTTACAACCAAAAAACAAAATATTAATAAAACTTAGTTATCAAGGATGATGAGGAGTCAAGAACAGTGCGCAGGCGCCGTATACACATCTTTCGGTTCGGCTATTAACTCTACAAGATCAATGGGCTTTCGACTCGTGGGCGGAACGCTTCATTAACTATTATAACATAAAAGCAGCCCGAACTGATTAGTTCCTTGAATGTAACCCATATTATAAGCGGTATTTATTCTGGCATTTTTATTACAGTCTAAAATTTTTATTGTTATTGAATACTTTCATTGGTCGTAATAATACAAACACGGAACACCTACGACAGTAGTACGGAACATAAGAAATACAACACCAACACGCTCTACAATACAAAATAAAATGTCTTTTGTTGATATCGGCGGTCACAATATGAGTAATAGGGAGGCTACCAGACTGGAACTATACGAATTACGCAGTAGCATGGAGTTATCTGATTATAAATATTATTGTCCATTCTTTTAGGTGAGACGATCATTAATCGAGGAGTCGATAGCGCAGGTATCGCTTACGAGCCGCATTGTTGCTCTACGGCGTGTTTCTATTTATCACGACGCCTTTAATATTGTTTTTGTACACAAAGCTGTGCTGGACAATATTCTGAAACAGATGGCTTTATCGCATGACAAGAACACTTACAACTATAATTTATTAAGTTTAGATTATCAGCGAGATATTTAGTTTTCGTTACCTGTGTATGTAAGTAAATCAAAATGGCATATGTTATTCGAACTTGGCAAGACTTGTACCTGTTCCTGGCATGTAGGTAAAGTATAAGTTTTTTTATAGCTAAGAAATATTTATTGGATTTAACCCAAGTATAATTCTATAATATAAAAAAGTAACTAAATGTAAAGTATGAAAACAAATACCTACTGTTTTTTTAAACTTTATTCTTTACATTTCCCAACAATAACTAACTCAAACAACTTTTACCTACATCATTTAGGACTTAAATGACTTTAATTACATAATAAGGTACCTACATAGTCTACAGCTAATCACCTTTGTGTGTCACGCATATTAAAGCCACGATTTCATCAAAGTTAAAATGATTTGCATATAAATTACATTCGTTGATGCGTAAATCTACGTGTTGCTCATAAGGAATAGAGATTAATGTGGTAGGTGTCTCCGCCGGGCAGCGAGGGACAACTTAAGCCGACATCCGTCAACGCCGTCCGTAATCGTCGAATCGAAGATCAATGCTAAGCCCGGCTTATTGAACTTCAACGGATTCAGATCGGACAAACTCGTTCCGAGTTCATCGGTCGCACCACCTATTCCACTATTCACATGCTTAACTTTTCAAAATCTGACAGACATTCCGTTCATTAATCTCTCATGTGATGTTATGTGAGTCCACGTATGTAGGTATATAGGAAACTACAAGAATATACAAAAAAAAATTCAAAACTAAGGACACCGGAACTTATTAAAATTCATCCACCTTTTAAAAAAATATCCAACCTTATTTATATGCTCAGTATAAAATGTAGTTATACGTAACTATATATTATGTACAAGCACATCTATGGCGATCATTAATACCACTGTAGATACTATCAGCCTACCAATAGGCGGTATTGAATTTTTAATCATCGTAAAACGCCTAATCGACAACAACGTTTCACAAATTTAAAAAAAAGGCTCGAATTCGAGCACATAATGTAGAGGAGGATAATTTTGTTTGTAATAGGGATACGGGGGTGGAAGGGACGTATTTATTCTATTTGCCGAACGTGCCCCGGCGCCGCGGCGGGTGTTTGACGATGCAAATTTATCGCGGCGCTACGTAAAATGCGGACCTCATTGATTCGCAGATGCCGCTCATTACGAAGCGACGCGCGACGGTGGAGCCGTGCGGCGTCAGTTACTCGCCGTCCGATGGACTTCTAATTCAAACGATTGTTAGCCAGAAAGGATTTGCAATTTTAATCTACTATGAAACAACCTTAATAACATATTAAAGTATGCTTAAAGTTACTAGACATTTTAGGTCGACGTTATTTTCTTAACTGGAAATTATATAAAAAATGATATAGATAGAAAAAAATCTTTATATGCATGCAAAATATAACCACGTTAATTGTATGTGACTTTTTATTTCTTCTTCAATAAATACTGGTTCAACTGAAAAGAGTAATCTAATTACATCACACATCAGTGACATATCTAGCATTAATATTAAACAATGTAATGCAACGAGCAATATTTAAATTACACTTAAATATAAATTATGCAAGTACCCGAAACGTCCATTAGCATAAACCGTTGATACACACAACGTGTTACAGTGAAGTCGGAACGTGTTCCACAAACGCAACAGCATTTTACATCGTCACTTGCAAATTTACATCGGTGCAATGTAAAACAACTGTAAAAAATATAAGACATCTTGAATAAACAAACATACGGAAATGTGTTTTACATTCTGCAGTTTTTGTGTTTGTTATTGCCATTAGTGAATAGCAATTTAAATATTAATATCGTACTTAGGTCAGTCGTGGCTGTGGCTGTAAAGGCGACAGGTTGTGGGTTCGATTACTACCCGAGGAAATGATATATTTCATAGTTTGATTTCTTCGCTCTTATGTCGAGGCATAGCGCGGCGTTGAATTCTGCCACTCTCCAGCAATCCCTACAAAATCGAGCGTGTAGTGGACAGCGGTGTTCTTAACACTAGGCTATCTTTGACTACCCTTATACAAGCAACATACAGCATAAAGCTGAAAGCAAATTAATGAATCAGTCATAATAAATATCCATACAAAATATAACATAGTAAAAGTAGCACAACATAAATAATTATATTAGTATTACCACGTTTTTTAATCCAAGAGTTCGATATTACTACAAAAAAAACCCATCCTATACTATACAAACATTAGAAAATTCATCGACACACAATTAGGGAAGTGTTGAGACGTTAATATGCACAAACTAATGTCTGTGTAAAGTCGGAGCGTGTTCAATGAACGCAACAGCAGTTTACACCGCCGGCCGCAGCCCGCAGCCTGCAGCACACCAGTGCGGTGTAATACTGCCGGAGACTGCTCTTAGCGTAATGCTCTTAAGGCGTGAACACACCCGGTGCAGTTCTGTGTAGCGACTAGCGACTAGCGATCGTAGATTACACTTTATCATGTTTGTATCTGTGTACACCAACATATTGTTTCGAAGCCACAATGTATATCTATGGAGATTTCTGTTTGAAATTTAGGACTTGACATTTATTATTACGCATGTATGTAAATAAGCTGTGTAGAAAAATATAACATTAATCAGCCAACAAAATATTTGAACAACTAAGTAGCGACCGAAGTAACATTGTTCAACAAATCTGAAACATTTAATACGAGCTCGATCACGCTATACAAGGAGTGCCCTTATTTTCTGCGCAACTTCACAAAATTGATGGTTTCACATCGTAAATGCAAAACAATCTTAGTATCTCACTCGCTCATCGCATGCCAGACAACGTAGTAATCATTGTTTTCGAAACAAAAAGAGAACGACACTGCTCAACTATACTCGTATATATGGACGTGAGAGAAAACCGAACGCCGCCATGGTGTTCCGATAAGTTTATGATAAATAGCTTTCGAGTTTTACTTGCCCCTTACTCATTGCATTCTTTTTAATATCGAGACCATTTCAGTCTACTATCTAAGCACCATCTAATGCATATGAATCACTTATACACATTGAGAAGATTTCTTCTATTCAAATCATTGTAGCTTAGTTTCAAAGTGTTCGATATCAAGCGATGGTTCTATGTTCGAAGTCCATTCAGGAGTCATTCATTCAAATTCAAATATCATAATCAAAGATCGACAGGAAGAATTCTACAGGTTTGGAATTCGTAGATGAATTTCATACAAAATGCAGCAAAAACAATGCATAAACACTCTTTACTTTTGATTGCGTTGCCTTAGAAGCTAAATTACTGTCTGCGTTAATGTGAATTGTAAAATTACATGCGTAATGTCTTTTTTTAATTAAGGTAGGTAGGTTACATCATTATATTTGACGAGAATATTATAATGAAGCCCTTTTAGGAAAGTAACCACAAGCATTTCGTTCCCAGCACAAAAAAAATAACGTATCATATGAGCATATGTATAAAAAATATATATAGGTACATACATATTAAAATAAAATAACACATGTAAGTAAATACAACAATCAACTATATTACTATATACTATATAGCATTACATATAAAATATTCATTTTAGTTGGTCTCAAATAAATTACGCTGTCGCAAATTAAGATTATTTAAGTGTAAACAAAAGTTAGCGAGAAATTGTCCTATACTTCTTAAAAAAAATATATATCATAAAATTAAACAAGATATAGAAAGCTAAATTAATAGCTTTCTATAAGAAAGCCCTTATATTAGAACACAGGTTGAAGTATCGCATTGGTGTCAGTCGGTTCGCGTGATCACGCTCGGTGGGATTCCTCACTCATTTAGAGGATCAGCTTACCCGACATTCCTCGCAGTCAGTGTCGATGTTTTTATAGAGCCGCAGGCTAATTCATCGCATTTTGTGCTACCCTTTGTTTACACGCTGTCTCTTCGTTGAATGTTACTAGTGTATTATTATTTATATTTAAAATACGTTGTATAAGCAAGAAGATGAGAAAAATCTGTGTAAGTGTGAAAATAAAGTATAATAAATTTCATTTCGATGAATAAATTTGCCAAATTCAATCTTCATACAATTATTGTTGGAAATAAAGATTATTTATTTTTTGTTTATTTTGGCAAATTTGGAAATATTACAGCCATATATGATTAGAAAGATTGATATAGATGCAAAACCTACATGGATTTAATAGCCTGAATTAAAGTTAATATTCTATTTTATATTAAGTGCTGAAAATGTTATTCATATTACGTTGGTTTTAGGCATTATTATTTCAGTTGTGATCTTCAGTGAGAAACTGCCTAATTTGCATTAAGAACGCACGAAGTAGCGACGACAATAAGCCGCCTTAATGTAAAGTTAACCAGATGATAATTTGCTATCGCACAAATAAGCATCTGGTCGGCTACACCGAGTTACGCAAGACAAAACGCTGGCTCGGCTTGTAACACGTAACCACTTCATAATTGCGGCCGTAGATCATAAACCTGATACGCCATAGGGTTGTTGCTTTCCCCTAGTGAAACATTAATAATCGAAATAAATTGGATTAATCAATATATAAGTTAGGAACAACATTAGAATTGTTTGTAGTAACAAATTGTATTATCTTATTACATTTAATAAGTAAAATCATAGGACAGAAATCATCAAAGATTTTAGTTTATATTCACGACAGCCCTATTTGTAACAGCTTAGAGAGGCTGTATGCTTACGTAGACCGTAAGGCGCACGAGCGTTGTCGAAAGTGAGTTGCAGAGAGCGATATGCCACCCTAAAGAATGAATATCCGCGTGACTAATATTTTACACAGTTACCGATTAAGAAAGCGACCGTATGAGGTCTTGTAGGTCCAAGCAAGCAGACATTGTAGATAGACAAGTACATAAACATGCTGATTCGGAGCAACGTTAGAGTTTATTAAAGATACAAGAGATATTTGCGTAGAAATTAAACTTCACACACAACGTGACTATTATTAGCAATAGTATTGAATGTGGTTTTAATTATAGAAATAAATGAACTAAGCCCTTTAAATGTCAATCGCCGAATTACACTTCAACAAAAAAACAATAGTATATTTAGGCCTAATTTTTTATGACAGCTTAAAGAAAATAACTAACTCTACAGCACAAACAGCAACAACAACAAAATCTAAGAACGATAGCAACAAGCATTTAAATAACATTATCAATTATATGTCATCATCATTGCCAGTGATGTTTTCACTCGAGTTAGCCGCGTTACCTTTCAAAAGCGTCGACTCATAAACAAAACGACCTATGAACTTAATAACAAAGCGAGGCGGGCGTGCGAAACGGGAGATGCATCGCGACTTGCAATAATTCTTTCGGGGCCCATCGCACCTAGAAACTTGAGGCGATATAAGTTAGCGTCCCGTCTTTGTTGCTACGAAACCGCCCGCAGAACTTCGAGTTCGAATTGATTGCGCGAGATAATAACTCCTTAACAGACTATATTGTAAATGTTGTGACCCAAATCTTATTGTCTTACGTCTATAGCGTTGAAATATGAGAATGAATCTTTATTTTTTTTTAATAATACACATAACGGTACTTTATATTACTTCTATCTTATTTTTAGGAACCGCATGACAAGGTCAGCGAGTGTGGACACAATGACAACGGACAAATTGCTGCTGCTATCTGATATTAAGAGTCGTGACTGTAAAAGGATTTCCATTTAATATTAGTTGTGACATTTAGAAGACCTTGTTCTAATATTATTTGAACTGAGTAACGGTCACTAGCCCACTTATTAGTAAGTTATCAAAAATATTGTACGTATTATTTTCTTAATTTTATTAGAATTTATTATTTTATTGAAATAAATATTTTTTAGTAACTACTATGTTAATTTACATTTATTTAAAAAACACAAAATATACAATTATTTTTCAAGTAAAATACACACTTGATGCTTAATGCTAGAAAAGTTTATTTAAAAAAAAACGTGCTATCTCGTTAAAAACCTACTTTGAATTTTATTTGAATTAGATTAAAAGGTCACATTACTAAAGTGAAACATTGTTTTAATTCAGTAATGTGACCTTCTGACATACTTCAAATTTACATAATTACAATAAAAACAATAAAGCATATTATTATGAAAAAAAATCGCAATCAATCAACATAATACACGAACAAATTCTATATTACAATATCGTACTCCGCTCATAACAATGGTACAAATACTATGATCATTTGTTACAACAATATGCTGACAGCAGATGCATAATCTCGTTTACGCGGCACCTTGTTATTGAAACTGACAAGCGGTCACAGCAGCATTACCCATCGCTTCTCTTATAACGAATAAATTAAGATAAAAGAAACGGAGCTATCCTCGAGTTCAATTACAGCGACCCACACAGTGATTAGACGTTCCACCGGAGTGAGGCTCCATCGTGGTAACTTGAATTATTAAACGGCCAGCATTGTCGTAGGAACATTGAACATGACGTGGATTGATCATAGATGCTTTGGAAGTTATTTAATTGCCTTAGTTCTTAACAACATTTTAATGTTTATTTGGGTTTACTTTTTAAGGAGGTAGTTGTGAAAGTATTCATCTGATTAATTAATAGGTCTGTACGTAAACGTAATGTTTAATATTTGGAACTAGCTACCAGCTATTAATTATAGTCTTAATATTTATTATAACATAAATAGTGTTTAACATTTCTCTAAAGCTATACAGTACTTTTAGAATATCCACCCTGCATCCACAAACAACAATGAATGCATGTAAATGAGGCATTTTATTGGACGGCTAGGGACCGGCGCAACTATGTTGAATGAAGTAATAGAAGCCTTACAACCAGTCACTCGTTATCTGGACCAGAAGGGTGACCTTCAACTCCACGCGGCATGAATACAGAGTAGTGTAATAACCAGAGACACTGGGAGGTACCTACTCGTAGATGGCGGACGTTTTCGTATGCAAAAAGCGTTAAGTGTTAGCCGGCGCGGTTGTACGAGCCGAACATTAAACAAGAGTTTGCAGGCTAAAATAGAAATGGGATATTTGAGTAGGGTTCTTTCGCGAACGCAATTGTACTCGGACGTGTCTTGTTAGCGAATGCGCTATGCAAATTGCGGTCGACTAGGTTGAGTCAAATCGCTATTGTTAGTGACAGGCTGATGGTAGGTTCACCGCACCAAAACTGATCTTCGTTTTTCGAATTTTAAACAGATTTGCTAATGGATATTTCGAACTTTTTAGTGTACTCCGGCACGCGTTATAAGCTGCTTTCGCAGAAATAATGCTTAATGCAAAACACTGAGGATAAAAACATATTTCACAATCCTGACACGTTATAAATACTTATATGACGTGTATTTTTTTTATTCACGTTGTATCTCGCACATAGCAGGGTAGGCAGAAGGAACCTGGGAACCTAGTGTAAAAATGTTCTGTTCTCTGTCCATTAAGTCACTTTCCCGTTCCCCCAATTTTCGCCGAATTCTGGAGGCATTGTATGTTGAGTGACGGAAATCAACGTCAACAAGTTAAACCTACCAACAAAACTAGATATTTCATATAATAAAAATATTATAATTTTATATTTTATAGCATTTTTGTTACTCGTAGATTTATTATTCAGTTGGGACATTCCAGGCGTGCAACTAGTAAAACGTAATTATAAGTAACGCACGCTAAAAATGTCGTAGAAATTGCTATTACGCACAGAACTAAGCAAAAATAAAATAAAAATATTAAAATAGCAGGCAGTTTTCTTAAAATGACTCATCGAGACTAACTTCATTTAACAGAAAATTGTATCGATAATGAACCTTATAATAACATACTTAACGCAATGTATATTATTGTCAGAAATAACTATTTTATTTATATTAAGATTTTTTTTTAAGAGGTCAATCGTAGCGCAGGGGCACAAGTGTATCGTGAACGCGACAGGTAGTTGTGTTCGATCCCCACTCGAGGAAATGAAATATTTATAATTTAATTTCATCGCCCTGGTGTCTGAAAATGGAGAACGGAGCGTCTTAACACTAGGTCGGCCTACTTTACAGTGTGCGGGATACAGCGTAAGGATGTATTATTGGAAGGCTTATTGTAATCATTTGTCACAACATTATTTAATACATTGTCTCTTTTGTGACCGCTTGTGAGATCGACACGTAACACCGCACTAAAATATAGTAGCTATTCAACTTAAATCACTAGATATTCAGATACATGATATGCTTCAGTAACACCTGTAAATATACGTTAAAGGAAAATATTATTTTAAAACAGGTTGCTAATTTAATATTTGAATTTAAAATTAGAGTTTTCCATAGTTGTATACATAAATTAAGAGTTAATTAAGTAGATGTTTCTTAAAGTAACTTTGTATTGCTTAAACGATTTTTGATACTAAAGTTAAAAAGTTAAATAATAGATAATTGCACTAAAATGTCACTAAGTGTACCTTAAATTCTTTATACATACTCATTATTCGCTAGACGACCAAAGTGAACCCGACATCGGTCATTCTAACAAACACGACTGTATTATGTTTGCAATAAATTAAACCTGGAAGTGAGCATATATTCACGACTTTAATACGTTTCAAGAATATTTATAGTAGGTACTGCACAGTACTATACGATAGATTTCTTACATAGACTTTCGTCTTACATTTATAAAGTTAAATATACATTTTTATACACATTTCAAATTAATTTATTGTGAAATATTTAAAATTCCATATTCCTTAAAAAATAAAATTCGTCGTCAACACAATTTGAATAAGTACAATTTTCTGTAATAATAAATTCCATTTAAATATCCGACAGTGAACATACTTGTAAATTGTAGTACCTATTTATCAAGTGCGATGATCGTAAATCAAATTAAAAGACGGTCCTAAAGCAATCCAAGTGAGCGGTGTGCGTAAAGCGCCGATTAAGACGGCACTTATTCGAACGACTAAATCCGAAACGCCTATCACTGGCGTGCGCGTCATAAATTTAATAATTAATTTTAATTTTATTGTAAGAATCGAGGCTTTCGTGTCGACTTAAGGAGAGATTTGCAAGGCAAAGCCGTCGCCGCCGCCATCTGCCTTATCATTAAACGTTCAGAATCTTTCACCCGCGTCCCGCAATGCGCTATAATTGTTTGCGAATAAAAGAATCCGACTAAAAAGGGTTCGACGCGAAACACGAAACACCCCAGTCAAAAGCCATCATTGTAATAGAGTTTCCTTCCCGGTCGTCAGGCGGCTACAGTATAGTCGGTAAAACATTTTGAACGGAAAGTAAGTTGAATTTAACTTAGCGGAAAATGGTCAAAGCGGGTCCCTGCGAGCATAGCTATGTAAAGAAAATGTTTTTCTTGAGTAATTTAAAAATATCACAAAAATACACCTTCTCTTTACCTGCTCTTGCAAAAGATTTCAGGTCCCTCATTAGTCTAAATTTAGTGCGACAACTTTAATGCAACGTTAGTATTTAACATTTTGTAAGTATAAGAAATAATGATGATTATTTTAATATATTAATTAAATATGACAAAAATATATTCATTTGATTTATAATAAACTGAATACATACCAACATACAATATATGATGGTAGGTATGTGTGTAATGTTTTTATTACGAAACAAAACTATTAATTTAGTGTTTAAAGATCTGATAAGAAAAATATTAATATTGAAACGTTTTCATCGTTTGCCACCGATCACAATGTATTTAATAAAATTATATTTAAATATTATAACCAAATCAGGTATAAGGAACATTATTTAGAACACACAAAACCCAAAATTTCAACAAAATCCCCACGTAACCTAACTACAGTTATTCACGAAATCGCAATAGAAAAAAAGGAATTGCGCGAGGTTCGCTAAGAAATGCATACATATATTGAGTGCATCTGTACAAAAAGGTACAATCTCGCCGAGATAGGATAACAAGATAACAAGCGTGGAGCGGCAGACTTAGACAGATAAAAACATGGGGAGCCTACGCATGAACGTGTACCTTATTTACTTAAACGAAGCCCGCATTAAGTGCCTCGGGAGCCAACTTTACGCAGTTTGCAGTTGCATTCCATGTTAATTACTCTCTAACGTAAAAAATGCCGAATGATCTTTTCATGTTACATACAAACATCAAAAGATCATTCGGCACCGATTATTTTTGTCAAAAAATCTAGAGGATTATATCGTAAAATTTGCAATATATCTATTTATACGAATTGATTATATTATTTCTTAATAAAAACAATATATATTATAAAAATATTTGTACAATTTAGATATTTATTAATATAAATATTTATATAAGACAAGTGAGTGCCTAGGCCTAAAATATGAATTAACAATTCTAGTCAAGCTTACCCTTATTTTTATCACAAAGAGAATCGTGTTGTTACACGAAATCTGCCTACAATCATAGCGGCTTTGAGATGATCTTTGTCACACACAAGAAAAATTATATTTGGTCCAAGTTATTTCAGTAAGAGTAGTTTGTTATATACAAATCTATATTATAAGTTAAAGTACCATAAAAGTTATGAGCTATTTTAATATTTCACGTTGTAATACGCTTATAGAACGGTAGAAAGTACTCTTTCTACCGTTACGAGAGCAAACGAGAGTGTCGCACTGCGCCACGACAGCCCCAACAAACATCATATGCAAATTAAGCATAAAATTATATATAGCACATAAACAGTATTTGGAAACTGCAAATTTCAATATGAAAATAAAATAAAAGGGAAAATACATTCAACATAATGCATAGCCTTGTTTCTAGACTTGTGTATTATGTAAATATTGTTACAAAGGTTTGTTTATTCCATATGGATTTTGACCGCCTCCGTACTGGTTCGTCCGTGTATCTATAACTTGAGCGCAGCCGCTGTACTCTACCCACTCACGTGACACTCGACGATCACAGCGTGAGAAATTACCTGTTCAATTGCATGAATCTCTCCTTATGAAAAGGATTTTCAATTATCTCGCGCTCTTTGTTTAAAGTGAAAATCTCTTGTCTTTTATAACTTGCAGCGTTTACATATTTTTGAACAAACAACATAATTATCAGATGTTGCGTGAGAAATTACGCCTTGATTCACGAATACGCACAAGAAATGGAAATACGGTTAAATTTGTTAAAAGTTATACTTTTAAAAAATGTTTATTATTGTTATTAATTATTTAATGTTTATTATTTATTAATGTTTATTATTATATTATTATTTAATGTTTATTATTCATCTCTTGAAATAAATTAAAAAAAATTCTAAAATTAAAGACGGTTTACAGATGATGATGATAATAATCATAATATAGGAGAATGATAACTTAAAGATTTAATGTTTCCTTATCTAAAACTTAAAGCAATATTTGTATTTCATATATACAGAAATTTACAGAGATAAAATATCAAGAAAATAAACGAGATCAGATATTTAAGGATTTGAGAAAAACATTCGAGTTCCATATACTCGACTACATAAATATATTCAAAGGCAAAGTAAATATTATTTGATTTCTTAATGCAAACACGATCACTACATGGCGATTAAATAAACAGACGGACAAACGCTCATCAGATATTGAAGAGGCTTAGAATAATATAATCATTGAGGTAGAGTGATCAAGCTCTAATGTAAAGGTGAGAACGGGGTGTATTTATTACTTAATGGAATATAAGCAATTAGACCGGTTGATGGGATCAGTAGCGCTGACAAGGTGCAAACGAGAGTGGACGGACCGGATACGTCAGCATAAAAATAAAACAATGCCGAGGAATTACCATAGAGCAAGAGCGGAACGGAGGGATCATGTGAAATACGATCAAATAAGAAGGTCCATTTTTGTTCAAGAAATAATGGGCACTTTCAAACCTTTAACATGACATAAATTTTATAGTGAAAATATGTTTTAAATACAAAATATCTTTATTTCCTTTACGTTAATTGGAATGAAGTCTCCATTCGAATTGTTATAGCATGAAATAGAATAAATATGGTGACATAAGGCAATAGTTCGTTAAGTGAGCGTGTGTGAAGGCGCCGAAAGCGTTCAACTCTGCTGACTCAGCAACGACGCACTACCGCGCACCACCATTAGAGAAACTTATCATTACGTCGCAGTCGCGCGTATACTTCGCAGAACCAGAACCTAAACCAACCAGTCATCTAACTTAGGGTTGTCTCTGACGAAAATTATTATTCTAAATTCTTTATATATTATTAGTTTTTATTATATATACTTGTTTCATTCACACTTATTGTATCTTATGGATACAGTCACTAAAAATGAGCTAGCGAAAAAGCACTACAATTTCAACTTACACAATATGAATTTTACAGGTAGGTATATAAAGCGTCTACTGCTTCGATTTTAATATTAATTACTGGTTCTGTTATAGTTATAGCTAATTATTTAAAGAAAATTATTTGTATAACTTAAGGGGGTCTTATAGATTTTTATAGATTTTTTCAGCTTCACGCTGTATCCTAGTGTCATGACAGTCCGCTTCCCACTTTTCGCCGAATTCTATAGGCATTACGTGTTGATTTTCAGAACTCAACGCCACGCTTTTACTCGACAGCGGTGCGAAGAAACTAAAATATTAAATATTTATTCATTTCCTCGAGTGAGAACCGAACCCACAATTTGCCGCGTTTACAGTCACACGCTTTTGCCCCTGCGCCAGGACTGACCTCCGATTTTTCTTGAATATATAAAAATCAAAGAAAAGCGTATTCATTATTTTAAAATATTACATGGGATTACTTCGAGGTTTTCTAAGAAAATTTAGTAAGTATGACACAAAAGTAGAAAATCGAATTCACATGTTATCCTACATTTTATGAGTAACAACCCTTAGTTCTATCAATTAACACCGCCACCAATTTGTTCAGATAAAAACGACCATGACTAGATGTCGATACGTCCTTGTTACTACTGTGCGTTTTAACAAAGGTGCTTTATAATAACATACTTAAAAAAATATATTTAATAGCTACCGAGTGCCGTGGCCGAATTTATTACTTAATATAATATAACTTATATTGATAGGCCACAAATTAATAATGAAAGGCATTTTACTGAAAGTTATCGATGCTTAGATATAATATGATTTTCTACGAAATTGCTCTACAAAAGAAATGTTAAAAAAATTATAATATTATACAATTATTACTTAATATTTGATATTTATAATAAAATTTTAACTAACTGTAAAACGGGACATATTCAATGACAATAGATTCACCAACCGTATAAAAACTTTATCGTGCTTAAATTTAATTATAACTACCTGTCGATAAAACAAAATCTAAATATGATATGATTAATATAAAGAAATATTATTTATTTTATATCAACCGCATATTTCCCTGTAATAAAATAAGTAAATAGGTAAAAATATTTAACAAACAAACAGAAACGTTTCTACAATACAGAAGAACACTCTATAAAAAAACTGAACAATAACAATAAATGAAGATATTCAATTTTGTTCAATTGCTCATACACGAATTGATTAATTGTAGCTGGTTCAGCCACACATTCGCTTCGCCTCTTCACGACATCCAATTAAAGTAGAATCACTGTGACTCGGCATCAATACAAAATTAGTTACAGTTACTGGTTTTCGCGTTAATCAACAAAAAATGTTACTATTATAAGCACAAACAATTGTCCTGAAACAAATTACCATGAAAGAGGTAGTTATTTGCATCACTACATATCTGAGAATCAGTAGACAAATATTGTGACAAGTCGAGTTCAATCTAGAAAGGAAATTGATGAAATAAATGTACATTGCGTTTTGTTCCTATAGGTCTGTTTAGAATATTTACAATTCTTACTTATTCTACGATCTGAGAGAGTAGAAATTCTATATTTACTTTACTAGTTTTAAACAATTAGTTTACTAGTTTTTTCAAATGTCTTAAAACTAATATCAAGAATCACCAAAACAAATGGAAATTAAAAAATATATATGCCATATTTACCTTTAGCAAAACAACCATAATGTACATAACAGAGAAAAAAAACTATAAAAAAAGCATGTAATTAAATTCACATATCAATTTTATGAACTATACGACGCGACGACACCAGCAAAGCTGATGTACGTCAACACACCGTATATAACTCATTGTGCTGTCACCGAATTAACAGACAGAATCAAAATAATCCGCTATCTATTATACTGTAATAATATTCATACAATTACCCCAGGGAATGGTGCCAATGGTGCCAGATGTACGGTTGTTGTGCGGAGTACGCGTATGACTCTTCATTAAGTTCATTTAACGTCAGCGAAGTACAGCAATTAATGAATAATGTTCTTAATTTTTATTGTGAGCAATATCTTATCTAATTACAATTCTTTTAGAAAGTTTTTTGTATTCGGGAAATGTATGTTTAAAAAATATGTGATGTCTATTTTGATGGACAGTAAAATTGTAGTGAAAAATGTGCAAAAAACAAATATCTATAAATAAAAAGTAGGTACAGAGATGTGAAAATTATTTTTGCTTAGTAGAATAAATATAGAATTTGTTTTCTACCTTATCTGAAATGGACATAAGAGCAAATATGTATGCCTGGCACTAACACAAACTTTAACGCAGAAAAAATGCCTTTGACAGAATAGATGACTTCAAATTATACAAATTACAAAGCTTTTTTAACTTTTTAATGAAAACATTTTAGTAGACTAGTAGCAACAATATGTACCACGTTATATAAATTAAATTTTGATTTCTATCTCAAATCATACATATGGCCAAACCGCAAACAATATTCTACATAATATTAAGCAATGTTATTCTGTGCACGATAGTGAAAGACTGCACCGGTTTTATTAATACGGCACTGATAAGTCAGACAATAGACGAAGTCGGGATACTACAGATGGAATCGTTGTGGCGTCAAATGAGATGTTAGCCGCGAGCCAATCTGCAGTTCAATTTGCTTTAAAATAGGAGCACGCGCGTCCTCGGTGCAGGCAAATTTGAATAATTATAAGCTTTATAAGAAGTAATTTGAATATTTTTGTAAAAGCAAAGTTTAATTAAGTTTAAGTACATAATGTTTAAAATATTTAGTCTAATGTAACGCAATATAATATTTTTTAATTTTTTATGAAAATTTAGTTTGTTGTTTATATAGACCTTCAATGTAGTATCCAAAAGGATACCTGCGTGTAAAGATATGCTGCCGGAATGTTTATATGCCAATAAAATTTCATATAAAATAGCGTTATTTAAATTATATATAACTTAAAAAATTAAAAGAGTTCATAGAGTACACTTCCCTCATTCTTTAGTATATAGTTAGTTAAGTTTTTATATATGTACATTATTTAAATTTAACCACACAAAACGAAATAAAGTTAAATAAACTAAGACAGATGTAGAGCAAATTGCATTACTGGAGGGGAAGACGCATGGTGGGGTACTATTTAATTATCCTGTGGCGGAAATGAGAGGCGGGGTCGCTTTGACCCCACCCGCGGTCAAAATGGCTGCCGATGTTACAATTACACTCTTTTATCAATCTACGGAAGTCAGCACTTTAAATATTTAAATAAAGAAGTTACCATAAATGCCCTTTGTACCCTACTGTATGCATTTGCTGTGTAAATGCGACAGAGATATTAAAAATGGTTGACTCATCTTCAAAGTACATAGATACGCTCAGACAAAACATACGCAAGAGATATAAGTTCAATTATTATAGAAATTAAATTGTGAAGAGAAATGTTCATTGTCCAATTAATTATTCTCTAAGGACTTAATTAATTATACTGTGCAAAATTTAAAAAATGCATTGGTACCAATTATAAGTTCAGCACTTTCTTATAACTTAGCTAAAGTATAGAAGTCATATATTTTAGTTTATGCCGAAAATATAAATTCATTTTTTTAAAAGTTCATAATTTTTTTTTAAAAGTTCATGTACTTTCCACAATAAAGTTAAATAAGTTTATCTTAATTAATTATTATTTGGCACTCCATTCGTTCCTTTTAAATCAGTTGTAAATTTATTAGTCTCTCATATTTTATTTAAAACCAATTCTATGTCATATTATTTTAATAATTTAGATGTAACAATATGATATTTTATTAAAATAAAGTCAGTAAATATGCTTATAGCTTTATACTATTATATTGACATTTTTATCTCGTTGTTGTAATATTTATTGTGCGTTATCTAGAAGCGACGTCGGATACGCTGACGCTAAGTAAGTTAGCGTGGATAATCGCACGCTAACTCGATCGCGCCTCCGATACTCATCTTACATAATAATTAAGTCTGTCTATAAAGGTGGTAAATATACAACATGTTTAAAACTAGAGTTCACTTCAAGTAAATTTAATAAGTTTAATAAATTTAAAAAGCAAGTCTTTTTTAAGTAAATAAATATCATTAAAAGATCTACAGCTAATATAACTTTTAAGTGTTTGAGTAAAAATATCATTTTTATTTCCAGCAGATAAAATGTAGTAATAGTCAGCTCTCTCTGTATTTTCGCTGCGATACCTGAACAGACTAGACAAAAGCCTATTTTATAAATACAAAAAATCATCTACATACCTACTACTAAGTACCTTTTACTTGGTTAATCAAACTATCGCTACAACACAACGATCAGATTCATTGCATAAATTTTTCATTTTCTAGGCATAGCGCGGCGTTGAATTTTGCCACTCAACGCAATAGGTACCTCCAGAATTCACTGGAAATGCAGAACGGTGTCAAAAGATGACGGAGACAGTGTCTTACTGCGAACAGAGTGTCTTACCACTAGGTTTCCAGATTCCTTTGCCTACCATGCTATATGCGTGAGGATATAATAAAAAACTAATAATTAAAAAAACAATTCTATAGAATGTTGAATCTATGCTATGGTATACATACCATAGCCAGACCATAATCTAAGCAATACATGCATATTTTTCTACTGAATCATTTATTTACACGTCAATCATTAAAATTATACATACATACATAATTATAAAAATCATATCTAATAATGGCAAGCATTTCATCATTAAATTAAGCTTTACAATTTCTTTCTCGGTTACACAAAAAAATGTTTTAACAATGAAGCGCCCGTTGAAATCTTTTGTTACGTTGTCAAATATAATCTATTCTCGCTCTCAACACCGGAAATTATTACAGCGCTCCGACTCTTCGAAGAAGGTCGTTCACTTGTAAAAATGGCGAACATTTCTCAAGTAAGTAAACAACTTTAAAGTATTTGAATGTTCGTATTTATTTAAATTAGTTTGAGAGTTAAAAATAAATAAAATTCCATAATATGAAGTCGAGCATTTATCGGTTTTGCATAAATCGTAATTTACATGGTTAATTAAGACATTTGAGACTCGTTGCATTATCATTTCATTTGCATGCTCATATAATTTAATCGTTTTGTGTTCATAAAACTTCGACTTCTAAGATGTTGTATTTTAGGTACAAGTTGCACATAAAGCATACCACATAACGAAGACATCCACATCTTATCATTTAAAGTTTAGATCAGTATAATCTACTGATAAATATGTATCGAAAATCCAAAATAGAGATAACAAATAAAATATATATATATCTTGAATGATCATTGTTAATTGCTAATCGAATGAAATAGTGTAATAATTAGACATTTCCTTCCCTAAAAATTTATCTGTCATAAATATAATAAAACATTAAAAAAACTATTTAACATAATTTTACAAAAAAGAAAGTATTTTTAAGGCTATTTTATTTAGTTTGCAGGAACTCCTTCTCAGGTGAAGGCCTCCTCCAATGCTTGCCAACGTTCCCTATGTTGAGCAGTTCTAGTCCAAGAGTAGCAAGCCAACTTAACTATCTCTATACCATTTGTGTCCATCTCTCATCTTAGAGTCGCACAACATGGCTGCTTCTATTTCAGTTTTAGTGTAAAGTTTAGCGCGTTAGTCGCTTTTGTCATAAATAAACTAACTAATAATTTTAAAATTGAGAGCAGCCTCTTTTTTTACAAATACGTAGGTTCATATTTGGCATAAGACGCTCTCGTATGCAGCGTTATCACAAGGCTACCAACATAATGAATCACACGCACAATTATTGTCATTTTCGTAATTGCTATCATCTAATTGTCGATTTCAATCTGACGGCAACAAATTTAAAAATGCAATTCCAGATTAAACAGCAACATGGCCCTCCTACGTTTTAAGTAGAAACAATAAATTCATCGACACTAATTGGTGGTTTTCTTCCATTTATCAGCTCATTACATCACAGTAGCGCGAATAAAATAAAATATCTGTGCAGAGCAGTCCGTGCACCTTGGGCAGATCATTCGCATGCGATAAGCGTCGGTCAGGCACATCGTAAATTCAAAGAGCAGGCTCTGCCAAACTCCAGGCCTGATTATGCGCTTTAATCACTTGTACGTCTATACTACACATTCGTTGAAGAAATTTCAAATTCAATTTATATACAGCTACAGATATAATATATATCTATCTATATACGATTATGTATTATATCAATGTACAGACTGATGTGACACATATGATGACTGTGAGCTAATAATGCCACTAAAATAATATTTATTACATTAAAATATAAATAGTAAGTCAAATGTCGTTTATTGAACACTCTAATTATAATGCGAATTATTTAATTAATTGAACGTGTTTTGATATCCCTATGTCGAATAAACCATACTTATTCAATTTAGCCAAAATATTAAATGTACCTACTTCCTTTTACTTAGTGTTCCATATTAAGATAGCAGCAAAGAATAATAAATATAGCATCGCTACTTGTTCATCAGCTCTAATGTAAATAATGTTACGCAAAACTCCATCAACATCGATATTCAATAGTTTCGGTAGCATTTACAATGCATGCACGCGTGCCAGACGAAGCATTCGCAATACAAATATCGTTCCACAGTTCCATTACAACATTCAGTCTATAAGAAAATAAAAGGTCTCAAATTTACATAGCACGAATGAACCCGGAGCTCCATAGAAATCAGTTTAATTCACGACATCTCTTTCCATCACGATATGCCACTAAAGATCCGGTGCGAGAGCAAGGGGGAACGCGAATCAACGTGACAACTTGCGCGCGCTATTAAATGTCAACCAGAACCAAATTCAATTTCATTTTCAACATCGGTTTATGCGCGTGAGCAACAATGCTCGTGCGCATTGTTTCCTACGCGATCGTAACTTGAACACAAATAATGCAGTCGGTGGCACTATTAGCAATATTAATTATTTCACGTTTACGACGGATTGGTAAAATTGTAATTACTCTTTAATTAATTTTCACGCATCTTTTGCATTTTTTTGAGTTCATAAAAAAATTACTGATGTCCACATGAGTTACGTTTTCAACTTCTTACCTAGATAGAGATAACGAGTTCAGTGAGTTATATGTTCCTGATTAAGACTTTAACATGTGAGAACTTGCATTGTCAGCATTGTGTTATTTTTATGCGTTTGTGATTTCAAAATAACCGTGCTTATTACGTGCATATAGTTATTAGTAAATTATTTACACAATACTAAAATAACTATTTTAACATTTCGTCTGTCCGTCAGTCTTCATGTTTATACGGGTTAACCTCTGGCATACCTGAACCAATGTTTATAGGTCACGAAAATAAATAAGGAGTTATGGAGCTACATATTTTTTATCCCGGAATTCACGCGGAGTCGAGTTTTCTGCGAATAAAACCGTGGTTACATTTACTATCGCCGTGGTATACAGATACAAATAATACACTAACCAATTGTCTCTACATATACTTAAATAATAATAATAAATAAATCATTAAAAAGTTCAAACGGGCGAAGTCGCAAGCGGGTCACTCAGTTATGTAATAAATTGTAGGCACATAAATTATAATAATAAAACTGGATATATTTAAAATGGTGATTTTGAATAAAACGATTAATTTGTCAAGCAATATTAGTAAAACTAGAACAATCGTAGCTTGTATATTTAAATTTAATAGACTCGTTTATTAGGCTCAGTTCAAGTTTTATATCAAACAGATGTTATAATAAATTTAATACTTTATAACTTCACTATTATATTTATATTCTTTTTATAATTTAAATAAAAGTAAATTAAATTTTATTAAATATATCTACATATGTATGCTAAAATACTTTATACAAATATGCAATAATCGGTTTATTAGTCAGATGGCTTCGTTAAGATAAATTTATCAGAAAAATAAAGAAAACGATATCTATATAAACAATTTTATAGACATAAAATCAGTCTGTATTGGATACAACCGAGGCAATTAGTACTTAGGCCCATGAGCGACAGCGTGCCTAATCCGATTACGCCTAGTTGAAGCCGCCTATCCACCATACCGCAAGCGTCGTATATTGCTATTGCTATGAAATAATTCGTCCCATACGTTTTAATGTTATATTTCAAACAATAATAATTTCTAATACAATACATTATACGTATACCGTACCAAAATAAGCCCCATTCATACGAAAATATAGCTAACAAAGAACCAAGCTATAAGATCTAGAATATAGATGAATATGTAATATATCGAACACTATAAATTAAGTGTAGAGTCGCCTTTATCGTAGAATCGCGACTGTGCTGTCAACCAACAATACATGAGAACAAATTCCTTTGTCATGACAGATACCAGAACCAACGAGATTAACTTACGAGTACTACTTAAATAACGCCCTTTCCAATTATATTAGAGAGATAGTAACAGTCACTGCAGTGTCGCCCTTTTTACACATAATACGTGTTTTTGTCGGTAATATTTTTAAATATAAAAAGTATTGCATCTTAAAAGTTTTAAATATGACAGAAACCTCTTTTTCGTATGTTATCAAAACATTTTAATTTTATTGTCATGTATATTTTCGGTACGAATTAACTGTTCGTCGGATAGAAGGTTTCGCGCTGGTCGATAACAAGTATTATAACGACTACAGTATTCTTAATATCTTGTTTTTTGTTATATTTGCCATTTTACTGCGAGAAAATGAAAATAAATAAAAAAAAAACAAGCTATATAATATATAAATTACTTAATCATTCTACTAGAATTACAATTTCGTGTATTGCACAAATCATGACTTGTGAGGTTTAGTATTAGCTCTATCTGAAACGTTACGACTTCCACAATATTAATAACATGGTATTGTTGTTTCCTAATATATATTGTTATCAATCGTCTAATTTGACGTGTATAAACACTTAATGCAAATCCAGTGACATGTCCTGGTAACACAACAGTAACCCCTTTAATTAAAGCTTTTTTAAGCATCAATTAACATATTGTAAAGTTACGCTGCAATGCGATTATAACTGCCTTATACATACATCATTATCAACTGAGTATTCCGTTTCAGTCGACCGCATCTCATCTATTCTCTTACTATTGCTATTATATCATTTGAAACGTTGAATAATATAAATAGCGACGTGAATTGATTTTGATGGGCAACATTATCGACGTTTAAAGAGTGGAAAATCTGGTCCGCTCACCGAGGAAGTTTACGTGAAGGCGGTGAATAGATACATAAAACATTCCATTTGTGAGCGGAGTCTCGCCGCCCTACATGCAAATCAAGTCACGGCACAACCTAAATAACATCAGATACATCCATCCAGCTTTGAATGACTCGCTCGGTACAAGCAAATAATGAGCCAATTATATTCATCACAGAATGACACCGCCGCAATCATATCGCAATTTAGATACACGGTAAATATGAAACATTTTGGAAAAACTATTAAAAATAGATTTACCTACTGATGAGTAACTTTGTTTATCAGAATTCTATTAAGCTATACTATACATACTTCCTTTTCAAATGACGAGCAGATACATAAACAAAAAAGTACATAATATGAATTTGCAAGTACTACAGTTTTTCCTTTTTTCTTATTTTTATAGTTATTTTTTTTTAATTGTTCATACAATTGGTTAATACAAGATGTCCAAAGTATACAAAAGACGAATCCAGTCCTAGTTTGCTATATCGCATTAGGTATTATTACGATCAGAGTGCACTCTTCAAGGGAGATGCTGTTACAAAACTACTATAGCTATTATGCGCAAAGTCGGAGGCTGGCAGGTCATGTTACACTGGTTGTTTATTATTAAATTACCCGCATTAAGTTTGAACGCGCTCTATTTGTCACCGCTCCAGTTTCGCCGCAAAGCCATGGGAAGTTGTTACGAACTACATTCTATGTCACAGAACGATCTAAATTAACCTACTATTATGACTCAGTAGGACTAACCATTGACTCCACTGAATCTAATATCGGACATGACCAATTATTATTTAAATTTTTATTTGAAAATGTCTTCAATTTTTCTTTAAATGTTTTCAATTGGCGGGGATTCGAAAATCATACATTATTTTTTTATACGTGTAACACGAAAACAATTCTAATGTATATAATTATTAAAGTTGCTTTGAAATATGCATTACTAAGTACAAGTAAAAAGAGGTTAATCTAAACACTACCGGTGACTTTCCAATTTTGCGTGTACAAAATCATTTTGTACCGCAGCTTGATAGTTATTGTGATAGAACACAGGCCTATTTTATTGAAATTATGTAATATTTACAGTTAAGGGACTACCAATTGCTAGATATTATTATTATATTATTTAAAAATAACAAATGATATCTTAGGTAAATAAAGAAAACCAAAACTTGCCACTTTTTACATGATTATACATGTAATATTTAAAATTCAAAAAGTTTGAAAGTATATTACCCGATAACTTGTGAAAGTAAAGTATCATGATGAGCCTCAAGGGATAAATTGTATTGATAAAACTCAAGTGGAGCGAAGCTTCTTTTCACGCGTAATCTGTTTAAGGCTGAAATACAAAATTATCTCCCAAACATATGAAGTTTGCGCGGTGGCCATCAATCATTTGGTTGGAGGGGCGCGGAAAGCCGGCACTGTGTAAACCGACGGAAGGAACTCTTAGGAAAGCTACGAATAATACAACACGTATCAATCATAGATTCTGCGACAATCGATCATCAATTTCCAATAAAGAAAAAACGTATTATTAAAAGCAAAAAATACACTCCCAGTTAATGGAATTGATTTCAATAATGTATTCGCAGTAATAAAATATACAAATACTGCTATTGGCATAATATAATTGAGCCTGCTTTCAAAATACAATAAATTATTTAAATGAATAATAATTATTATATTTCGCAGAGGGAGAAAATGATCTCACGTGAGATTGAGTTTAAAATTGGCATGTCTCAATAATCGACGGCACCGATCTCTTCCGCGAAGAGCGGCTGCTGCTGCGAGCCAGTCAAACGACAAGTGCACAAAGGGCACAGAAGGATAGAATAATAAAAACACCGCAGGGCGCTTAAGTAGATAATATTTAATACATATTTCAACTGTTTTATAATAATGTTATCTATAAATATCTATCTATCAAAACACCAACTATTTTGTTATATATTGTGGTATATGATTTACTTCAGTAACCAAAGCATACAACAAATACTTGATACAAGCCAAAAAAAGATTAATCAAACAACGATGAAATGTATAGGAATCATCAAATAAACTGTGTTTTTACATACATTCATATGTAGTCATGTGTATGTATACCTGCATGCATGAATACAGCTATGTCCTACCTAAAAGGTGCAAAATAAAAAAAATATTAGAGTACGTATAAATAAAAATCAAACTTGATCAAAAATAAAAACAAAATTATTGGCATCACTGAGCATTGTAGTATGAAAACTGGACATGTATAGGACCGTTGCGGCTACCGCAAAAGGAATCTTCCAGGAGACTGGTTTTATAAGTAGATAGCAACATATGGGCTATAGTGCTATGCTTTTTAGCAATCTACACACTTTTTTAATGTTCTAAGATAATCAATGAATTAAAATAGACGAGAATGTTCACTCAGCCTGTCTCAGTCATGTTTAATTTTTATTATTATTTTTTTATCAATAGTTACACAAACCTTGACCCGCTCGCGAATTCGTTTGATAGAACTACATAATTATTAATATAGTTATCTGCATTACTTTCGTTTTCTTACAATACTATTAATATTTTATAAACAATATCTATATTTATAGCCGCTTCTGAGATTAACGTGCACAAATAAACAAAAAAAAAATAAAAATCATTTTTTGTATCATTCTTAACCTTCCATGTACACACACCGATCAATTATGATTTATTATAAGTATAGATATTATAAGAAGAATAAACTACTATAACAAAATAAAGTTAATAAAACGCGCAATCCGTTCAGTGATGTTATATCTACATATAGTTCACTGTTTACTTATTAAATAATTTCATTGATATTCAATACAAAGTTTGAATTAATCGGTAGTAATGAAACAACAAGTAATGTAAGCAGCTATATTCATTTAGCCGAGTTAGCTAATTTATCCGCTATTTAGCTGGTAAACGTGAGATCGGTATCACATGGCAGTGCCTGAGCGGCTGAGCGCATTCAGAATCGCGGCGGGCGGGCTCAAACTGCACGAAACTGGGAAACAATTATTTATTGCAGTGCCGATTGGTGCAGATGATGCAGGTGATATGTACGTATAGAATTTGGTTGAACTGCTATAATTTAAAAAATATATTATGAAGATGATTATAATATAAATAATAATATTATAAGTATGAAAGAAATATTTATAAATATTTCATACATGGTGAAGTAGGAGAAATTGATTACGATTAAACTATATTATCAATGATTATAACATGTACAATGTAAATCGCACTTTAGCCTTAGGATTGCCATTAAAAAGCCCACAAACTCGCCATAAGGAGCAGTTAGGATACAATCACGGCTATCGCAGGGCCCCGACGTAGCGAGAACATTCAAATTATCGAGAGGCTAGATCCACCGATCCATAATCGCTGCGTTCATTTGTAACCGGCTAACAGTACAAGAAAATATCTCTATCAGATAGCGAGCGACGCTGAGCCTCAATATTATTCAGAACTACGAAAAACAATCGTGCCTCGTTAAACTCAGATAGTGGATTTGCGATTACTTTACTGCGAGGGCTTCTCTTATCTAATGTTGAATTTTATTATATCTTTAATGCGCTTAGAACTATTCCTTTTAGCAAATTAAAGACAACAATGTTCATTTACTTTACTTCGAACATTGCAAATAAAATTAATTCTAAAGTTTACTCGTAACAAACCACAATATACTAAGAATATTTTTTTTTTATATAATATGAACGAATGATTTGGAATCTGAATGGCTAATATAATACCTAATAGTGTGGTGTTTATGTTATGATTGATATTATAAAGACTTTTTTAAATCTTGGTAGTAGAAATCGGATACATTATATTTAAAGCAGGTAAAACTATACGAATCCGCTTTTTTAATTAGAAAATGTTAGTAAAGAAACCTTTAACGTCAACGTATCAATCGGAGAAGCTATAGGTCGAAGCTATCGGTCGATGCTAATGAGGCCGGCCGGTTAAAGGGACAATTGTTTGCCAGTAACTGTAGCTTTTCTTTGGGACGGTTTAAGGCTCTATTTCTAGAAAGACGTTGATTAATCACTTCCCAACTTTGCAGGAATTGTGCTACTGTGTTGCGAATTCAATTGAAAATTTAAATTGAAGAAAACGTGTTCTCGGTGAAGTAAGAGTAAATCAAGTCTGTCTAATGAACCAAGGGGAGTACAAATAGGTGAAGTTAGACGGTTCGTTCGATGCTTACATTAATTTCCTGGTAATAAACATTAAACAAACAGACGGGTCGTGTCGTGAACGTCACCGTTGCGCAAGGCAATTAGATCGACATTTGGCGGGTGACGGCATAGGGAGGGTTACGTATAGCGTCGTTGTTTGCTCAACATCCACTCACTGCCTGCGCCTGTAAATTGGGGCTTGTATATAATTATGTATCGCTTTAAATTCAATGTGTTTTACGTGTTATTATACTGTAGCAATCATAAATTTATTGCATAAGGAATACGTACGTACCTGTAAGTCAATAAATAAGTATCTTGTTCTTATATTTCAATAAAACTAGTGTGAAAAATATAAGACATACATCCAATAAATCTAGTCGCTCCACTATCGGTAAAGTATACAAATACGAAATTGATTGCTTCGTGTGGCGAGTGACATTTCAGTATCCGCTTGGAAGTGTAAGGGGGTCGGGAGGGGCGCGGGGGTAGCACTTCACACTGACATTTGAATAGCCGAGACCCGGCATGTACTGGCACTCAACGACGGGCAACGAGAAGCGACAATGTTCCCAGGACAACAAACAACCTTACCATTGAAAAGAAAATTTACTTTATTCAAAGCACAATGAAACTTCTTATTTTTCAAGTGTCCCTCCTGACACCGTGCCAATATATGGAAACACACGATGGTAGTAAATAAATTATTCTTAAGTGCTAAATTTTAAAATGTATAAAATATAATGAAAGATTAAATCAATTAATATTACATTTTCATTTTTCTTATATAAAGCAATATAAAAAAAATCCATTTGAAACGATTTCCAAAAAAAATCAAAATTCTGAATTTTTTCACAAATATTTTGGAAGGCATTATAAAACGAACGTGACTCGCTATCCGATGTACGTGTTGTAGATTATACAGCATATATCAAACAATAAATGCGTTTTAGTGTTTCTGCATTAGATTATCTATGCGTGATACGTGTCCTGAAATAATAGTATAGCCAGACGTTAAAACCGGTTACTAAAACGATTGAAATAATGTTACATAGTTTCGATTTTATCTATATGACTAAGAATTTTCAATATGACGCTTATCCAAAGCACGAAATGTGCATAGCGAATGACGTATTTATTAGCTCAAATTTAAATTTAAGCTTAAAACTTAAAGTTAGCTAGACCAAAACGTTTTCGCAAAAGTCATAAAAAATATATTTTGTTAGAAAACTTCGAACGATCACGTTGACGTTTATCATCTGTTTTACAACGGTCATATTTAAACACATGTGATTAAGAATATAGGCTGATGTCCATGTGCCATATGCACAAAGCACGCGGCATCTAAAAAATCTGTTAATAATCTTAAAAAATATCAGTACGCATTCAATATGTTCTGTAAAGGATACTTGTCACATGTGTAGGAATGCGACAGCATTCTTTTCAATATTTTATGATAAAAATATTTTGAATAAAATGATAATCATCTATTTAAATACCAAACGACCACATGTCTCCTAGGTCATATTGAGACTTTTTTATTTGTAGCAAAATTGAAAGCTGCATACATACAAATTCTATAATAAAAAGAATCGAAAGAAATGTTAATATTGAAAAACTTTCTTCATTCGTAAACATTATATATCTAATATAATATACTATTCTAGCAATATTAATCTTCCACAGATTACCTGCAATTTACCTTACTAATATAAGTTTGAAAATACGAATACGAAAACGTAGCTGAAGGCCTATTCACCACCCGTACCGCTAATTGCCGCGCCTCCAAGACATAAACAATTAACAGTTACTCATCGTTCACAATGGAATAGTATATTACTTGTAGGAGTTTGTTACGACGTTGCCGCTCAGTATAAAGCAAAGGCCAAGCACGTTTGGACAACAAGTATTCGCATAACGGCCCCTTATAGGAAACATCTGAATCCTGTTCTGTACACGTCTATAGATATGCATCATACGATCGTTTGCAAGAGTGGATGTACCGATAGATTTCTACGTATAAATTATGTATTTGTATGTGAAAATATTAAAATGTAGCCACTGCCCACTACAGTGTATTAAAATGCCGACTTCATTATTTAATCTTTTTTTATTAGATCCTATAAATCTACAATTCTTGTAACAAAAATTCGTTGAAATTCATCAGTGATCGTGTAATCACGAACTTTCTATAACAGGTGAAAATGGTTGCATCACGACAGGCTTTGAGTTTGAATATGAATTAAGGAAATATAACGCGAACGTGTCTAGTCAATAAGCAAGCAAATTACTACATTATTAACGTTATGAAGGTGGATTATATAGTTCAGGAATAAGCTTTTTAAATAACCATTTTCATGTTTAAAGAATATATAATAGATAGGTACTATGACTATATTGAAATTCTGTGTATATCATTGCATCTTAAACATTATCCAAGCCTCACCAATAAAAATATACGTTTACAATCATATCACGCTAAAAATTAATAATTGTTACGACTTATACATTTTTTTTTTGCTAAAAAATTCGTTTCAACTTTAAATTAAATTACAATATATAAATAACTAGTGGACCCGAACGCGGCTACGCCCGCTTGAACTATACGAATATTTATTAAATATATTTATGAAATTATTTTCAGTTTTCAATAGAGAGATGCGTTAAGCAAGCTAATTTTGGGTGACGTTTTCTAACAACAAACTTTGCAAACCGTTGCTTAGCAATGACGGTTGTTATTAACATGGCGGAATAAATTGCATGTCAAATTAATAAGTATTTTAATATATTGGTATATATCGAAAATATTACAAATATGAGAAAAAAAAAGTATCCTATGTTCATCCCAATACCCTCAAGTATCTCTATATGAGAATTTTATCTCAATTAAATTAGCGGTTTGGCCCTGATTGCGTAAAAGACAGACAGGCAGACAGACAGACAGACAGACAGAGTTACTTTCGAATTTATAATATAGGTATGGATTTTATTATTTTACATATATAAATTTGAATTTTACCAAAAGCATACCATAATAAGTAGCTGACGCTTACATCAATAAAAAAGTTAAAGCGTCCTCACGCTTCATCGACCAAATAGATCAATTACAATGTGGTATTGCTGCGCATGATTAGCCGTTAAGGTTGGGGTGACTGTATAAGTCAACAAGCACTAAAATAAGCGGAATTTAAGCTTTATTCTTTAAAAACACTCAAAATATTTAACTTCTCCTATGATGTCTAAAATATAGCAACATTATAGAATTTTAAATTAAAAAAAGATATCAAATATAAATAACGGCAAGAATATTTAAATAACAATACAACTATTTTAAAATCTTTATCACTATGTGCATACAATACGATTGTGACCTACATAACACAGTATGATTAGAAAGATTGGTCAATTACCATTTTAAGTCACTGGGTGCAGGCCTTAACAATTTGAACGTCGGCGGTTTTGAGTTACGGTGCTTCGCGACCGGTCTGATGGTTTATTATCGAGAACATCTCTTCCGCCCTTGTTGGTCCGCGATCTTGTGTCGCTGCATAACGGATCTAATGGCGGTGCATCCGCGTTATTAATCTTACTATTGTATTAGCTACAAGCACGTCACAACATGTACAGGCACTGATAACAGTAATGGAAATACTCGTTGATTCGATCAATAACTACGATTACAGTTACCGGACACCTTTTATCATAAATCTGCTGAAGGAAACACTTGTAGGTATCTATGCTTGAGAGTTGTTCAGAATATTATGAATTATTAGTTGCATAATAAATATTTTTACTTATTTACAAGAAATTACGGTCATTACGCTACCACTAATTTAATTATATATGTACAAAACAATTATATTGATTTTTAAAATACCATATAAACGTTACTGTAAAAAACAATAGGCGCATCTGTCGCGTGCACACGCCCACTATCATCTAGGCGCTATGCAGTGCTCTCCTACCCTCGCTCCAATTACGATAACCATCACTCAAGGCGAGCGGAACGAAAGGAGGCAGGTACCGGTTAAAACGTAAAATTACACTTAAATTTTTACTCAGCGGAGCACACGGTAAAAAACAAATATTCTCATGGCAAGTATCGACGGAACGTGACCGGCCTTCGTCAAAATAGTCGGCCGTTGTCTTATTGGGCGGCACTTCACACCGCGCGGGCGAAGTGCTAAAGTGTAAAAAGATGCAGAGAAATTTATAAGCTCGACGTCACGATTATTGAATAATGACTTCACAAATTAGCGTCCGCCCGCTTTAAATTATAATCTAATGTGCGATCATAAATCTGAAATAATAATGTGGATAATTTATCGCTCGCAGCTCTCATTACGATTCGCGGACGCGATCCTTTATCACGGAAAGGAAAATTTAAGTTGTAGCACATTTGCATAAGCAATGGTGGCAAGATAAAACGCAGGACTGATTACGCCGTGGTACATTATAAGCTTATTTATACAGCGGTTCGTTAAGTTGGATAGCCGTAGGGAGCAGACATTTGTACGCGGCTGTGGAACGATGTGTTTTTACAAGATCGGCATGTGCTACAGAAAATCCAACAAATGACCGGGCGTCATCTATCAAAAACGTTAACGAGCTCAGATGCCGCGGGAATTTACAATCACTGCATCAATAATATAGAATGATGTTGATGAAATATCAAAAGCCTCTACCTAATTTAACTTTTGGAATAGAGTCAAAACAGTTTGTCTCCCTAATAAGATAGTAATTTACGATTACGTTTCTACATAAAAATATCAGAAACGATTTACATTCTCATTTCTAATGACAATTATTTATAAGCGTTATATTTTGTTGTTATTTGTGTTTAATGCTTAATTAATTATATTCAATCTCCCTTCTTACGGGACTGTTAAATTTATACGTGTAATATAACGTATATATCAATAAACATACACAAACTTTCATTTTAGAATATTTATTTCATTAGAAATACTTAAGGCAAAGGTAGTTCTATTACGACGTATACATATGAATAGTATCACATAACAATTTATTACTATTGCTCGAAAATGTTTTAACTATCAAAGTGACACTACTGGAAATAAATTAATCCCGCGCCTTTAGAATGAGATCTCAGGGCCCCCAGACCTACGTCATTTTAACAAGGCAAGCAAAAATTTTATTTTGTAGATTAATAGTCTAATATGTAGTTAAGACTGTATGCGTACTTATACTTAGGTACTAACTTGAAAGTGTGGTCTAGAATTATTTTTAATAATGTTATTATTCATATAATGTAATCGAATATACTCGTAGATAAAACATTGCAGTAGAGTATAATCCATATATTTTCAAGACAAGTACATAAAAATAAGAAAATAAGTAATTTCTTAAGAGAAGGCACTTTCATATACACTTCTCGAATAAATTATTTGTTTCAAAATAAAAAAATTGTCACGTATATATAAAATGAACTTAGGAAAAAACATCTTCATAAAATATTTTCGCGAGATGGAAATAAAAAATAGAGTGCTTCTTTTATACATTCCTTGCTGTAAAACCTCTAAATTATATCACTAGACCCTTAACGCAACTTAACGCGAACACATGACACTGACACACGATGTTATCTTTATGCCGAATAAAATAATTAACGGGGCGAAGTTCTATTATACTGAACACACCATATGCTATAGTTATTAAATTTTGTGAATAGAAGTTTTCATTTCGTGCAGATACTCCAATTAATGTTGCCTATCTATTGAAAGCCGTTAACTTTCTATCATATTTTTTACATCGTATCCTTTAATCATTTTTTTTACCTTATTATAACACAATATTTTTTATAACATTTTTATGCTTTCTCCGTTCTTCATTTACTATTCAACTAGGTAGACTGTATTTTAACGGTTTCTTCCTTACCGTATGACCAAATCATACAGGCGTCTTTTAATAAACACAAGCATTTCCTTGAGAGAATTCCTTAAAGAGTAGAATTTAAATTATTTATAGTAGTTGCCACAACATGCAATGCCTCCCGAATTCGGCGGAAAGTGGGCAAAGGAAGTGTTTTAATGGAAACGAAGTGTCTTAACACTAGAATTCCAGTTCTATTTGCATACCCGGCTATGTGTAGGATGCTGTTGCAAGAAGCTAAAATATTTAAATTGCAAATGGAAATTTAAAAATTTTATATTTATTTTATCATTTTTAAAGTAAAAAAGTACGATACGAAAAATTCCAATTTGAAGTGAACGGTGAATTTGATGTACAAAATGATAAATTTTAAATGAAAAATTGTTAATTCGTTGCGTAAAAGTATGAATTCGGAGTTAAAAGCCTATAAACACATTTATTATAAAATATAAATCATAAAGGTAGCTTGACGTAAACGTAAACATCACACTACAATATATACAACGTCAATAGTGCCAACAAAACGCAACAACTAAAACCGTACGTCCACTACTCTTAAAGACTCACGGGTGGTCCCAGCGGGGGTCTAATCCCACTCTCTTACAATGTCCATAACTCAGTGATTCGCGCAAATATTGCCTTGATTATCTAACGCGACATTCAATACTTTATCCACGACGGGAAGGCACTAAAATAATCCTATAGGATATATTATATTAATATACATAAATGACGTAGCGGGAAATCATAATTTCAACTGTATGGGCCATAAAGTGGCGAAGGTAATGGGATAACTAAAAAGATTGCGTGACGGTGAATAAAATGAGCTTGCGGTCGGTTTCAATTTGCGCGCACATCACTCGTTAGTACCAACTGAGGAGCTAACGCAAAAAGGGCTAACTAATTTGTAAACTAATTTCAGTGTTAACCGCCAATAAGTATTCAGAGAGGCTAAATACTTAATTAATGATGATTACTTCGTACTTTAACAGGCACACGAGTATACGCTGTAATGAAAAATAATAAGCCTGTAATTTTGGTAATATATCGATCTTTCTTTACAATAACTTATTTATCAAAAAGCAATATATGTTTACCTCTCGTGTTTGTCTAAGTTCAAGTGTTCAATCGAGAGCTTTTAAGTCAATATAATCCAAAGAGCGTGGAAACTTGTTTCATTTGAACGTATGTAAAAGTTTTGATTAATCCGCAATTGCTTACATAAATATGTGTATAGAGTAGCAGAAAACTTTAAAAGCTCTTAAGCTTACGTTTGAACTTGTATTAAATTAAAATTATTGATCGAAGTATATTCATAACATTTCAAAACATAATCTATTAATTATTTTTTTAACATTTTCTGATAAATTAAGACAAGCTATTTGTTTACTTTCACGCTACATCCTGCACATAGCAAGGGCACCTGGGAATCTAGTGTTAAAACACTGCGTTCCCATTAAGACACTTCCGTTTCCTACTTTCAGCGGACTTCTGGAGGTATTGTGTGTTATCGAACCCACAACGACTAGCCTAAATTTTAAAAGCAATAGTTCAAAAATCGTAATAATTTATTTTTCCTTTAGGAAATCACAAAATACTCAATATGAACATAAAAGTGCTATTAATAAGGAAAAAAGTATTTTATCAAAGCACACACAACTATTAAGATTTAGATTGGTTCTATACTGTGAGATTAAGTGCTGCATAAGACGTTGCATTGCGGAGAAACTAAGCGTAAATATAATTTTCGAGAGTCAATTTAGTTCGCTAACGAGATTGGATGAAAGGCGGGAGGTTTATTAAGTTCCATCAGGCGAGTCTGTGGCGACATCGCACAAACGAGCCGCAGTAGACCACAGCGTCACGCGGGTGAATAAGCTACCAGGTAACTTAGCCTGCGATCTCCTTAGATGGTTTAATTTATTTGGATATATATATATTTTTATTATATTACAAATTTAAAAATAAAAAGATAAGCAGGATAAACATATTATCAAAACTGCACTGACCGTGGACCGTTAAAATTATTTTTGCTACGAACGAAAATCGACCCTCCAACTATCATAGTTACGTTTGCCACGATAAGCAATTTCATAAAAAAATATTATATATCTACTATAGTATATTATAATTTAAAAACTATAACTTTAAGCTCGAAGACAGTGACAAATCAGATTTCATGTTTTCTAATACATATCTGCAGTCAACAATTTTCTCGTAGCCGCAGTGGAAGTCATGCGAGGCTCTTGAAAGATGTGGCGGCATGAGTTACAAGACAGTCTATATAATTGTTAAATTTGCATCCATAATAATGGCTAACGAGTAAGATTGCGATCAACCAGTTCGCGCCGCAACGACAAGTTGATTGGAATCGATCGCAACCGGCCTTTGAACAAAGTGACTCTGGTTATATCGATAACATCGATTGGAACTAGTCGATAGTTTCTATATATATTTTGATGGATTCTAGTATATTTCAAATAATATATATCTATAACTATGTAGTTATATGAAAGTAATAATTCTTCTAAAACTAAATATAATTTGTTTAAATAAAACGTTCGTTTATTCATACTCTATGTACTCTAATACATTTTCTGCCTAACCTGCAAGAACATATACATAACTATATACGTAAGTAATATTGTCAACAAGATATAAATAATCATTCATAACTCATAATTACTGTTAAAGTTATTAATTTAATTCACTCTAACTAATCATAAACAAATAATCAAAATAAAAGATAGAAACATTAAATAAGCTAATAACATTTGGAACATCCCAAACTATTTAACAAGGAACTAAATCCCTAATAGAACATCGAATCTTTTATCGACATCCAACACGCGAACTGTAATCGTGGCGAGCGATAGGGATGGGTCACTAATTACTGTTATTAGACAAGTTGCTGGCTGGACCCTCGGGACGGTGGTCACTGGCACCGATGCAACACGCATGCGTCAACTTTGTTTGAATTACAAACGTATGAGTACCAGTATGTACATATGTACATGATTAATAGCACAGGGGACTAATTTAACTGGATATTTATAACAAGCCACCCAGTGGACTACGTTCACACGTCATATCTAAATGCGATCTTAGCTTCACGTGTTTATTAATTAAGCAGCTGTCGTATATGTTTATTAAAGAAACGTCCTTATAGAACCTTATCCAACACTTTATTACAAAACCTGATCAATCATGTAATAGGGGCCTCGTAAAAGTCGATAAAATTGTTAATGTAATAAATCACTACTGATTAAAATTATATCGATACCCATTAATAACACTACTTAAGGTAAAAATGTTTCGATATCAAATTTATTTCCGTTATGATATATCTTTAATTGTTTTTACGTACCAATATTACTATATTTTAATTTTAATATCTATTCAATTTGGTTATGTACGTACCTACATGTAGGGATAGATCTATAGATTAAGGTCATAATTTGACTGAGACCGAGTTATTTGTTATAAATTTTATTAATGTTAAATGAACATAATAATTCAAATTTATTTGTTGTTTGATACAAATTACAAATAGAATATCTCATAAATAGACAGGAGGCGCGTGCTAAATGTGTAATTTCCAATCTAACAGTAATAATAATAAAATATTTGAACGACAGTTGTAGAATTTAAATTTATTGCTAAATAATACAATAACGCTCACATCGTTAACTGGGAGCACCANGTCGTATATGTTTATTAAAGAAACGTCCTTATAGAACCTTATCCAACACTTTATTACAAAACCTGATCAATCATGTAATAGGGGCCTCGTAAAAGTCGATAAAATTGTTAATGTAATAAATCACTACTGATTAAAATTATATCGATACCCATTAATAACACTACTTAAGGTAAAAATGTTTCGATATCAAATTTATTTCCGTTATGATATATCTTTAATTGTTTTTACGTACCAATAATACTATATTTTAATTTTAATATCTATTCAATTTGGTTATGTACGTACCTATATGTAGGATAGATTTATAGATTAAGCTCATCATTTGACTGAGACTGAGTTATTTGGTATAAATTTTATTAATGTTAAATGAACATAATAATTCAAATTTATTTGTTGTTTGATACAAATTACAAATAGAATATCTCATAAATAGACAGGAGGCGCGTGCTAAATGTGTAATTTCCAATCTAACAGTAATAATAATAAAATATTTGAACGACAGTTGTAGAATTTAAATTTATTGCTGAATAATACAATAACGCCCACATCGTTAACTGGGAGCACCACTTCTAATATTAGTGGCCAGTCCTAAAACAAAGATAACTAAGTTAAACACAAAATAATTCAAGCATTGTGGAATTAAGAATATTTAAAATTTGAAGCGATATTAAATAATGGAAGCCCGTGTTGAGCATGCAGGGCACACAAAAAAAGGCATTTTTACAGTGGGGGCACGACTATTGGGAATAAAAAACATGAGCGCTTAGTGAAAAGAGTATATGAAACACGCACCGGGAGACAAAATTGCACGTGTAGCAGATGTGTTTCATTACTGAGCGGTCATAATTACAAAAAAGAGTTGAGCTTCTTTACGAGCGAAAACGAAATCGTACTTTGATAGTGGTAGCCCTTAGTGAAGGAATATAAATAACAATTTATGACATTTAATTATTGAAATAAAATAAATCATACAATTTACTTTATGGAAATGTTTACATTTAGCAAAATCCTTGTAAATTTTTACAACATTTAATTATTTATATTATACATGATTATAACTTACACTGAAAGGTGTCAGTGATCTGAGTTTCAGTATTCCATTTGAAATATAATACACGACATCCCTTTACACATTTTTAAACACAATTTGCAAAAGCTAAATAAATAAAATATCAACACGTTGCTAACACGACCCATAAAGCGGTGGACCATGTTAATATTTGTTTTAATAACGTCAAAATATTTTATAAAAATATGAGCTCCGCGTAGAAATTAATTGGTGAGTTAGACCTTTTTTATTGCTATTGCGTCCAGGAGGCTCAACGTTATATTAGCTTAACAAGATCCCCGAGATAAAGGGTTTAAAAAGCGTAACGCATGGCGGTGTAATTTCTAAATTAAAGATACAATATGACTAAAATTTTGTTATTTTCTTTTTAAATTAAAAAAATCGTTTTATATCTTTTTTTAACCCGCATAAAACGCGGTAGACAGAAGTAACCTAGTGTTGAGATACTCCGTTTTCTGTCCAAATATGAGACACTGCGCGTTGAGTGGCGGAACTCGCGAAGTAATGGAAATTATTGTTATGGTATATAACACCATCCAATATATCCATATTGATAATTTGATCGAACCCACAACCATCGCGATTATAGTCAGACCGTAGCAGTCCCAAAGGATGTACCTATCTATATATATAAAATCGAAAGGTCACTCACTCATCATGAAATCTCAGAAACTATATGTGCTAGGAATCTGAAATTTTGCATAGGAGTTACTTATAGGACGTAGGTGCTGGCTAAGATGGGAATTTGCAATATTCGACTAATGGGTTGTTTTTGGGGTCGAAAGTTTGTATGAAACTTCGTTACTACAAATGCTAGGAGTCTCATATCATGTCTGCATAGACGTCACTAGGACGTAGCCATGGAGACAGAAATTAATAATAACATAGTTCACGCGGGTGAAACCGCGAGCGGGCCGCTAGTTTTATATAAAATGTACTTACCAAATCAGTAGTTGTATATTAGGATTTTATTTAATATTATAAAATAATGAGGCTTTAAAGATTAATGTAACTGACTAAGTATAAAAAGGACTATACAAAAGTAAACAAATAAAATAATAAGCTTCATTAAACATAACGATCATTGTGCAACGCGTACAGACAAAAACCGGTCAATTGCGAGTCGAGCTCACACACCGATGATTCCGTACCAATTTCATGGTCATAGGTTAACGGAAAGTAGCTACAACTTATAAAAGTTGACAATTTAACTTTGTTCGCGTAACCACTATTTAAGTTTCGTACATAAATAGTATATACGCCCGCAAACAAACATAACTTTGTAATTTATTCTTCTATACATATGTACATAATTTATTCTTCTATACATATGTACCTAAAAATGTACTGTAAGTCCTTTGCCAAATCGTATAATTGTGGGTCAACTGGAATAGGAATTGAAAAATAAACGAGGATAAATTGAATTAGATCTGAATATATTATATCATTGTCAGCTTGATAGCTCCCCGTAATTATGATTAAAATGGACTGAACAAACATACAGACAGACAACAAAGATATCCTTTAAAAGTAAGGAATCCTAAAAATTAATTCGATTGAAAGTACTGAGATAAAACTCTATACCTATATAAGGAACGAATGAGACGCGGCATGTGAAAATTTAGAGAAACGCACGTCCCACGCAAGTTGCACGCGAATAGTGGGCGAGTGGTAACACACATTGAATATATCATGCGGAGCTGTCTTGTTACGCTTAAAGTGGCCTTATAAAGAAATTTAAATTTACACCAATTAAAATCGTTATTTCTAAGAATTTGTAGTCAAAAATTATAAAATACGAAATTAATATAGCAAAGGCATAGAATTTGACTGTAAACGCGGCTGGTAGGTTCGATCCCCAGTCGAGTACATATAAATGCGCATAATGTCAGAAAGCCTAACTTCAGGGCGGCCACGAGTCGACGATCGAATTGTAAATAAATTGATTTGATTGTTCAACTAACACCAGAACCCACACGTATGTAATTCAGTAAGGAAAGCTTAAAGTACGTCTACAAGAAAAATATGTATTTATATATAGGTATTTAAATCACACGGACAGAGATACAAAAGGACTATAAAGTAAGATAATTCCTTATATAATGAACATATTAAATATAGAGAGAGAGATGTTATTGGACGAATAAAAAGTTGTAAACACCAAAAACTTTTGCCCTATACAAGATTTACTATGTGCGTCCAAACACGCAGTGCCGATCCGATCGCATGCGTGTCGCCTTATCGCGCACGACTCGCTAAATTAACTCTCCTTATGAAGACATACGACGACCTGCGTGCACTCCATTCAATGCTTTTACTAACTTTATTTACCTACATTTGTTTTAATATAATAGAATCAACTAAAAGGTTATCAATTAATTAAATTTAATTTATCATTGCCTAAATTAAATTAATCTAATCAAAGTTCATACAAAGTTAATATGAAGTTCATACGAAAAATAAAAAAAGTTTTCCAAAGGTAAATAGACAGCATTTATAAATATTTATACTTTGCATCTTTATATTTCAGACCACATAACGACATTTCCACTAAAGGTTTCTGATCCATTTCAACGCACAATGAATACGAAATAAGAAATCAACGCAACCGCACTTACCCTAAGCAATTTTCTTTCATAGCCAATATTTCTAGCGGCTTCGCGAGGCGCCACTAAAATATGGAGCTCGAGCATGGATTTTTGTTTAGTGTGCAATTTTCAATCGGAATAGACATATATCACGTTTTGCGCAACCTGAACGCAACCAAAATGGCCTAATAAATCCAAAAGTCCATTTTCATATAAAAGAAAACCGATTAAGGAGTTCTGCGATAGCGATCTCTCGAATGAAGCTATATATTTTCATGATCGAACGAATTCAAGATCACAAGCAGTTGACGGGAGGTGCGTGAGGAAATTGAAAAGAAAAATGTCACTCATATAGTCTAGTTTAGTAATGTCTGTCTGAAAATAGTTAAAATACATATACTCATAATATACGCATTTAGTTTTATTGTTTCTTATCTTTATATATCAAGAATCTAATAAGCTTACATAACGTTTATAATTTGATTACAACAAATTATGTTTGTTTAGTAATTACGTATATATAAATAAAATAAATTTGTGTCGAAATTAATGTTAGACAATGCAAAAAAAAAACGTGCGGAAAATATTACAAGAAAAACATAAGTTTATTTTAAGCATTGTTAGAAAAATAAAGACATTATTTATGTCTCACCAAGTATATAAAGAAATTACCGGCCATAATAGAAACGCCGTCGCCACATTACAAAGTCACGCACCACTGTTTCATATAATTTTTCAACAATTTCACAACACGTCCCTTTTGGTAAATTGTCATTATTAAAAGTTTTCCTGTGCACTCTAAATAGCATCTTTAATAAGATTAAAACCAATTTACTTATTTTTACAAAATCAAAGTGGATACAATTAAAGAAGGTACTTATTAAGAAATAATTTGGAAATAAATCCAGTCTATAGCGCTTTAACAAAAATGTTAAAACTTTCTTATCTCACAAATATATTGAAGCAATCAAAAGGAACGCCGAATTATTTTAATTTCATAAATACGTAGAGCATTTCAGCCTCATTTCGCAATTGTAAGAAAATTGGGCCGAACATTGCTGCGCCATATTAAATTCTTCCTGTTTAATCAAAAGTATAAGGTAAGAATTATAAACGATAAAATCCCTGTACATCGACGATACGAAAAGAAAAGTCGGCAAATAAATCGCTGGCGATGTTTCAAAAAATGGGTAAATTGCCGGGGTGAGTTTGCGGGCACGCCTTTTATCTGTAGCGTCTATCAGGCTCACGTCACCGTTGTTTATACAGATAAGGGCAGAAAGCACTTTATAAAAACAAAATGTATCGACGCGTACAACAATGGCGAATTAAAATGATCTTCCGTTGTTCAATTCGCAAAGTGTGTATTCCATATTATCTCAAAAAACAAGTTCTCATTCGCCCTCGATTTAATGTATTAAAGATAAATTAAAGTGAAAATATGCAGGGCAATTACATACAATAAGTTGAACAATAAATCTGCTATCGTAAAGAGCATAGAGTGTATTTTGTACGTTTGTTTTTAGATAAAAAATAATGAGTTCAACCATTATCCCTCTAGTTGCCGTGTAACAAATGTTGTTATGCAAAACTAGTGCAGATAAAATATAATGCCGTAAATACAAATAACTGACCACTCGCAGCGATCACTGGCATGATTAAGAAAAAGGAGCTAGAGCGGGAGCATGATACAAAAGCAGCATGATAACAGAAAAACGAAAAACGCCCGCAAGCAGACGATATCTACTTGCCTTAGTTATTAAATATTAAAATAAGCCGAGCATTCCGACACGAGTCCCCGAGATACGCTAGATTATTGCAAACACAATGAAAGCGCAGGATCCAATTGCTTTCTCGCGTTATCATAGATAGAACATCGCTTACTTATAGCTTACAATAAAAATTTGCATAAATGATTAATGTCAATCGTGTTCATTAGAGACGACCCGGGGACAAAATCGTGTATTAATAACCTTTAACGAGTTTAAAGGGCAGCGCCGTATTCCCGATGTCTGCAGAATGCTATAAATCGAAACGTACATTGCTTCACCGTGGCCCGAAATTGTATCGGTTGCTTAAGCATTGTGCCGGAGCCGGTCGCCGCCCACTTACCTGAAACAATACATCATTACAATATCATTATGAAGCTTCTTGACACATGACACGCAATAAATTAAATAATTAAGCATATTTTTCTGATAAGATAAACTCAATTCAAAAGAAGATATAAAATTGACACCGACATGTCTATGATTTTTGAGGATAATATTGCTGAAGTAACGGCTTATTTACCAAGTTACGTTCACTTGCAATTTCTAGCACTTTTCTCTCGTTTAGTTCTGCCATATTGAATACTAACAAGACACTTGGAACCAATAATAATGCAACTCTATCTGCAACGTCTATCTATACGCCTATTAAATCTAACTACTGTTATTATTAATTTAACTCAGGATTGCGCCTTGAACTTATTATTAACAGATTAATTTTTTGTAGTCATATTATGACTAAATAAATACTCATACAATATATTATAGAGAATTAGTGATGATGCAGAAGAAAATAAAATATTTTGAGTTCTGTTTAAAGGGACGGATATTCGTTAGGCACTCACCATTTCTGCTTGACTATACAAGACGCCGCAACCTGATAGCAAGCAGTGCTACGATAAGATTTTATTTAGTAGCATTAGTACTCGCAGTGGCTTATCGGAATTCTGCCCAAGAGACTAGTAAACGAAGACTTGTATATTTATTTCATCGGTCGATTTCTCTATATAAGATACAAATACTTAAAAGATTTATGGTAAAATTTTCGAATTGTTATTTAATTTGTATAAATGGATAAATAATTTTATTCAGAAATATATTAGGTGTCTGATAATTTAACAATTTATATGATTAAAGATGTTTAAATAGACAGTAATTAATATTTTTCTATAACATAGAACTATCGCACTTACAATTCGCAAAGGGCGAAACCAAAACAGCCAAATCAATATTTATATTTTTTTTAATATAAAAAAATCCCATAGAAACTATTAATTTATGTAGCTAAAACCCTGTTCTTAATATCTACTGACAGGGATCAGAATAATAAACGGATAATCTATTCGTGATACACGGCTTGTTTAACTAAGGGCCGCGTTCTCATGGCTATCGTCGTCCAGATCTGTCGTCGTGTGCAGGCGCCAATGTTCGCTAATGTTATTTAATTAACTCGTATTCATTATCGAAGGACGCGTGCGTTCGTAGCGAGATCTACAGGTGCTCGGAGGGAGACAGACCACCGACGCAAAAGCTCACCTTCTGGATCTTTTATTTTGTTCATTTACTTTAAAATGATAAATTGAGTAGGTACTAGTGTTGTAATTGAGTATTGGGACCAGCGTTGAGTTCTGTCCTCCAGAATTCGGCAGAAAATGGGAGACGGAGTGTCTCAACACTAAGTTCACTCTGCCTACCCTACTGTGTGCGGAATATAGCGTGAAGCTGATTATTATAATATAAAATATTTTATATAAAACTTTATAATTTCAATTCTGAAATCCTGCACGTATATATCCACAAGAAGGTTCTATAATATGACTTTTACAAATCATATTATTAACTTCATAGTGTGGCGGGAGATAACTTTAAAGTTACATATTAATCCAGGCGTCAGGCGAGTCGCGCTTTGTCGGATCTCAGTGGGTGAAATATATAGACCATAAATATTCGGTGGGTGCCATGAAGAGATAGCTGGAGCAAAGTCAGGTAACCAAAATGTATTACGTTTTAAGTCTTAGTACGTGATGCACGATGTGCTGTAAAAAAATTAAGCTGACTTTAATTTTGGAGTGTAGTTATATTAATACATATAAGAAAGCGGACAAGCGGAAGTCGGGCTCGCTCACTGAAAGTTCCGTACAAAAATAAGAGGTCTCGAACTCATTATAAATTCAAGCTTAGCTTAGCCAGAGCCCTTTCATCTGATACCTCACTTGAACTAGCGGCTTTAATAAAAAAAATTGCCCCACTTTTAAGGCTATTATTTTTCAGGATTTAACCACAAATGTATAGTTTTCCTGAACTAGTGCAACCTGTAGATGCTAACTGCCAAATTTCATAATTAATTCAGTAACTTAATCAAATCCCACTTTATTATCTCTCGTTTTTCTCCTACATTTAAGTTAATTTAAATAACGTTTATGCTTATGACCAACTGCTATAATTAGCAAATTAATATTTCGGCAATATGTAGATTCGTTTATTCGATAAATAATGATCACAAAATGTTATGAGGTCAAAATATTAGCATCCAATAGTGTAATAATATATTGCTTCTTTAACATTTTTAATATCTAGTCGCTGACAGTAGGAGTGGCTGACCTCGATAAGGTTAAACAGTATTGCAATAAAGCACACAAAGAATACCATTAACTTCTCGTTGTCTTTTGCAATATCTTATCTTTTAATAAAACAGCTATATTTTTATGTAAACATTTTCGCACAAGAATATAACATAAAAAAACTTAATTTAACCAAATATAATAATAATTTTACAAAACAAGTCATTTAAAATTCAATCGTCCCTATATGTATATAAGATAATCGACAATCCTTGTAATATTATGCAAAGAACGGCTTTAAATCAATCGTAAATGGCAAATAAGTGGATATAAAAATGTGCGGTGACAATAATAGCGCGCATGACGAGCTCCGCGTCGCGTCCAGTCGACTCGGGGCGTCCTCTTATCGCTGGTGCGACGATAAAAATCTTGGATGTGTTTTGAAAGAAAATTTACAAGTTTGTCCGCTAATAACCATATACATGTCAGTGTGATGTCTGCCCGAGCGGCCGGCGACGCTTACGACCCCAATAGAAATCCGATTTATGATCGTACCCTCAGGAGAAGGGTACAGCGTTTTACAACTCAATTTAAAACACGACATATTTCTCTTTATCTCACAACCATTTCTGACACCAATAAAAACAGTTTCTTAATGGATATAATGAAGGTGTAAACAGATCCAGCTCTCCGACTCGGTCATAACATCTAATAAGTATTGCCTTTATATATTTACTTAAGAAAAGCAACATATTCTAATTTACTTATTATAAAAAATCAATTGTCTAAGTTTACTTAATATAATCATTGACATAGAGTATTAGATATAATAAAGTTATTCATAGTTATAAGGCGGAAGAAATAGAAGCGACGCGACGTCATAATGGAAAGTGACGTAACATTATTTCGTAAAACGGCAACGTCTCAATCGCGTGATCTTTTTACATCAAAAGCCTCTATTGAATCAGTTGATGGGGCACCGTTACGAGAGCAACACGTCAATCAATTGCACAACAGGGAAAGTTACGTGTTTAATGCCAGGACAGTAACGGTTACTCTACAATTTGAAGACACATTAACTTTAAGCAACTACACATATTGTATAAAATCTATATTTAAAGTTCTTCAACTTCCTAAAACATGTTGCATATTTTTTCTTAAAAATATTTACCTTTTCAGCTTTTCGCTTTCTCTTGTTTCCAAAGCTAAAGATAATGTTCTCCAAATGTCACATAAATTTAATATAAAACATAATTAAGAATTATTAAATTATTAGGTAAGGAAGCAAAAGCGTGGCGTTAGGCTCCGATACTCAACACGCCGAATGCTCGCTGAAAGTGGAGAACGGAAGTGTCTTAATATAAACGTAGTGTTTTAACACTAAATTTACAAGATCGTTCTGCCTTGCTATTTGCGCTATACGACGTGAAGCTAACAAAAAAATATTTAATATTACTTATAATTCCGTCCGACGCACCTCATATGAAATTATTTGAATTCAGACACATGCTCAACAACTTAATTGCACAGTACGTGCGATGTTGGTTCGGCAATCAACACATTACAAAGAGGGTACGATACATCAGTCTTGGTAGGCATTATAATATCGCGGAGTTAATATTCATTGTGATGGCGCTGCGTAGGCCGGCACACTCCTAGACCAGGCCGGGACACGCTCAGAGACAATACAATTTGCATTTGGGCGTTACCATCTGTCAACCAGGATATTCACATTAACTAATCCGTTGAGATCACACTTATTGTATCTTATTGCTCTACAGTCACTCAATTATAATAAATACATCGTTTTATTTCCTATAGATATATAACTATAAAATAACACTGCCATTTATCATGGTTACATTCTGTAATCTTATGAAATACCCTACTCTTGCGTATATGATAATACCGCTGCAGGAAGTGAGGATCGCACCTCGCATCTGAATAAGAACCAAAAAGCAGTTTTCATTTCGCCTAGCAAAGCACTTACTCCGAAAATACGGTGTGGAGCTTAAGGGGCATTGTACATTCGAAAAGCGTCGCGCCGAGCCGCGAGCCACTAGTGCCATGCAATAATGCGCTTACAGCACTCAGTGGTCGAGGGTCTTTATAATTCCATTCTTCGAAGGTACAGACCGACTTGGGTTAAGTCGAAAGCCGTGTTGCTTCTGAAAGACTTATTACAGTGACGCTTTTCTTACTCTTTTACTCGCTTTATGAAATTCTTTTACATTTACACTTTTTATAAAATGAAAAAACATTGTTCATTGAAATGAGTAAGAATATACAAAAATGTTGTCACGCAATAACTTATTATTGTTGTATAAAGTTAAGGGATAGTAAAAGTACACAAATCTGTTTTAAAAAATCTATTTCACAATTCAGTCGTAAATCACTGCCGAGTGTGGATGGTGCAACAATTAAAGGACGACCATAAAAGACAGTATTTTTTCAATGAACTAATGAGTAGCGATTGTTAGAGGACGAGTCACAGCGAAAGTTATCGTGCAGATAAATAAGAACAAATGTGTTACACGTACCGTACTGTAGGTACCCTTACTGCCTCTTTATTTCTTCCTTAATGTCTTAAGCAATACTGTATAATTTCTATCAAGAAGGCAGAACGTTCCAAAGCTTTTTCTTAATTTGTTATAAATAAGATAGTATCTGCAATAACTATATCCAAGCAAAGTATAAATTTTGTATGTAATATCGTAAGAATTAACAAAGAAATGCATTTCGTTCGCATCGTTTTTCCTTTGAGACTGGATTGCTTATCGATATTTGAACCCACAACTACTATTACCCTAACCTAACTCCACAACGGCGTTATTTATGTAATATTGTTTTTTAGATACAAACAAAATTGGACCGACAAATACGCCGCATGTAAGTATTAAAATCTGCGGCACGACGACTATTTGTAAGACAGCGGCCGAAACACGTAGTACCGGGACAATAAACGAATCCTAACATGTCCGGGATATTGTCGGACTCGCCTTTATTGCTACATATTTTAGAGAGACAAGTCACAAGTACAGAGAGTCGTGTGTTGCTTAAATGACATTTATATCTTCACATATAAAACGTTATAATGGTGTTATATTTTTGTTTATTATTGAAATCGAATTGCTTATGCAATATAAATATGTACGTATATTATAAATGTAATGGAAGGATTTTTTTTTCATAGTAATAATGTCATACATAATGTATACAAATTGTAACTAAATTTATGAAGAAAATTACACAAAGATTCGAACTTGCAAAAGAAAGAGACATAAGTAATAGGCTTTAGGTACCAAAATTATAAATAATTTCTAATTTATCTCGTTTTCTCCGTTTTACACGGAAGGCAAAGTTAAGACACTCCATTCTCCTCTTTTCGATTATATTCCCACTCGGTGTTCCACCATCTCATAACACATCCGACCATCGCAATTCCAGGCACTTTCACACTCCGCCATGATCGCTTATAGTTAAATTAAACCATACACAATAAAACAAGAACTTATTAAAACAAAAAATCTAAAGTTAATAAATATTTAACACTTATCAAATATAAAAAAATGTCAATAAAACATTTGAAATTTACTCGTTTAATGTTAACGCTTTAGTAAATTAATTAAAAACATGCCAAGATGAATCTAAATTAATGAAAATATTTAATATGGAGCTTTATGGTATACTATAAAACGCTATAAAAGTGGGCATTATCAGCTGAGACATCTAAACACCTTCGCTGGGTAAACAAAATAATAAAAACAACGTCATCGCGATGTAAATACGTACATGTTGACTTTATCCATCAATGCAATCCGACGGATATGTTCTAAATCGAGCGCGTTTCATTAACCTCCAATCGAGTTAATGATCGTCGAACTTTTTCGCTCAAATAAACATTAAGAGAATGTACGGCGCAACCGAGGAACCTTTTACCGGAATTACGTTGTGGCTAAGTGCTCCCTTTTAGTAAGCTTCGTACGATGACGTTGCATACATAAGTGTATCGAAATTAGATCTCTGAATCACAAGTACGACAAACATTGTGAAAACAGCATGAATAATATAACATAACTATTATTTGTTGTTGCTTTTTTCTTTACAATACAAATCAACATCGGAAAGCACAACTTTCATAGCATTTAGAAACGGAACAACTTTGGACATTACATATATTACGAACTTTATAAAGTTTTAATATCTTCATTAAAGAAAACTGTGTCTGTAGTGAATACGCTCTACATGGTGGGTATAGAATAGTGAACGAGATTAAAACTTTGCCACTTGAAAGTGCAGTGGCCACATGGCTGAAGTGAAATTTACTCTGAACAAAAGTTAATATAAGCGGAATTTGTCCTTTGGCAAGCAGTTTGCGGCGTGGCCCAAGTTATAACTTTGCTTGCAGGGAACTCTCGAATTCAACAAGGCAGACGTAGACAGTTGGACACCTGCGTTTTATTTTACTGATTATCTTACCACGTTATGATTTTAAATTCAAATTTATAATTATTTTATTTCAATATCACTTAATTAACTAAACAAAACATATAAAACATTAAAATTAAACAAAAAAAATATGCAACGACTTAGTATTCGCCGTCGTGGTGCAGCGGTACAGCGTCTGAATGTAAACGCAACGATTGTGATTTCGATTCCCATTCGGGGGATTGAATTATTTTCATTTCCTCGCTCTAGTTAGCATACAAAGCGTAACTTAACATACAATATCTCGAAGATTCATATTAGGATCACTCTGCGTACATTGCTATACGTGTTGGATACACATATACAGCGTGAAATTGAAAAAAGGTTTTTTGTTCTTTAAGGAAAAGTAATAATTAGTTATTAGTTTATTAAGTAATATTGCCTTCGTATATTTGTTAAGCTCTAAAATGTAATGAAGTAAATTAAAAATCTCAATTTAATTAACGGAACATTGCGAGCATTTTTTTATTTTCGTATCAGATATATGAAGTCCACTTCATAAGTAATTACATCGGCGGTGTTTAAAAACATTCCTCCATATAACCATAATTCATCTGCCAAGTGATTAAATGTATATTTAATTACTTATATAATTGTTATCTAATTGTCGAAGTCGAATTTATCGACAATGATCTGGAGTCTGAAAATCATGTTTTTATATTTCTCCTCGTCATCATGTCCTGCCAACATAGTTACTTAGAAAATACTTACTATAAAGAGACTCTATTGTCTTAATTTAACTACCTTTGATCTATTACTAAGTATACCAAAACATACACTTTCCTCCTTTTATTAAATATACGTAATTCTATCATCTAAGCAAAGCTCTTGCCCAGCTCTCGTCTGGCATGCATAAACATCTATGAAGCTGCAAATGAGGTCGGTGATAGCGCTTGGAAGTTACTAAGCATAAATTAAAACAAGTATTTCTGTAAAAAGTTGATAAATGGCTATCCACAGGCGGCGTGACAAAAAAGGGAACTGACGTCAAGCGAAGCGCTAACGTGTTTCATTTTGCACTCTAGGCAACATCTGGCCGCTTTCAGCATGAGCAAATTGTGAAGCTATCAGCGTGGATTTAGGGATATCGTAAATTTCTTTTTAACAATTGTCCTATATACATACAGCAATTATATAAAATGAAAATTTCTATGAAGTATCTCTTTCTAAATAAAATTTATTTTAGATTGTTTTATATAATGTGAAAATTTGATTAGTAAGTACAGTACTAAGCTCGGACCTATGCAAAAACGGACATACATAAGCTCTTGTATATCTTTTAAGTTGTTTAGCAAATATCATAGCCGCCACCTACGTAGAAATTCAATTCATGGCAATATATTTCAGAAGACGACAGTACAAGATGCTCGTGGAATGTAATACAGGTCGCAACAACGTTTATAAAACCGCAATAAGGCACCATTAGAGTCCACAGACAGAATGTTGAGACCTCTGAAATGCGCAATAAAACGACATATACTCGCATGTATGCACTAGCGAATAATTCAACTTGGCGCCTAATGAAAATTATATGTAACATAAAGTAACTGCAATGCTTTATGCACTTTAACACAACATAAAATTATAATACAAACATAAACATACAGTATATCAATTTAACTGCTTAAACATTAAAAGTAACAAAAATTATTTACAAACATTTTAAATTTACAAAATAGTTAAACTAAAGATTAAATTGTCGTTTAATATCACATACTCGTATAGAACATACCAGTCCCACGAACTATCCTTACACTGAAAGTTGAGTAATCCAGAAACGTTCCCTTTAATTGGTTTACCACAGACCTCTATTAACGAAATAAGATGGGAAATCAGAGTATTAGCATAACAGTAAATTCAATTAGGGTTCACAAAGAGGATTACAACTTTAACAATGAACGGAAAGTTAAAGCTGAAGCCCAATAAACTAACGTAGAATAATCAAAATTTGAACGAGTGCGATTATTCGGTTAAAATGAAGTTCGTGTTCAGTTCGTGTGGAAAATTTAATTTGCATCATTGAAAGCATTCATAATGTTTGAGCCAATTGAAAATATGTATTGAGTGAGATCTATATTGTATCTTAAATAGTATTAAAATAATATCTGTATATATTAACAACAATATTTCAGATATAATATTATATACTCGTAACTATGTGCCAACAATAATTCAATCAATAATTCTTCACTACATTGTGATCGTTCTTAATAAATATTTTACTCACGGTAGAGCCTACTTAATACGTTTATTATTGGAAATTGCGTATAAATATTAGATAAGTCAGTTACATTGCACCTTTATTCATCTTATAAAAAAAGTGTAAACCACCAAGCTTAAATCTTAATTAATATAAATCATAATTTCAAAGAAAATCTACTATTACCAGTATCTTCAGAATCATTATTTCATAACAACTAAAATGAATTTTGTTTACAAACCATAGTAAACAAGGTGTGATACCAATACTATCAAACGCCTGTCAATTAGAAGCACAAAGCTTGCGAATTGAAAGCGCACAACATATTTGTCGCTTTTCACAAACAGCGCGCCCGGTTTATCGCGATGTGCTAGTTACTTTTAAGCCTCTTACCCTTCTCTAACGCTTGTTTCAATAGACGCTGCGTGATATCTGAGCAATTTATGAGACTCTCTTCGATGATTTATAAGAAAACCTATCGGTTACAATTAGATATCATTTTGTACATTGAATAACATTTCGTGTCGTAATTCTAATGTTAAATTTATACTAATATAAGTAAACATATATATATATATTTACTAAAATGTATCTATGCACGTGGCCATACTATAAGAAATCTCGATATCTTTTTTTTCGCTTTTATCACGCTGTATAGGGTAGTGAAAGAGTATACTACTAGTGTTAAGGCTCTCCGTTCCCGTTAACACGTTTCCGTTACCTTCTTACCGCCGAATTCTGGAGGCATTGTGTGTTAGTAGCAACGCCACGCTTTAACTCGTTACCAGAGTGACGAAATAAAAAAAATACACTAAACTTCCGTTCTTTCAGTATCAATAATTAATTTATATTAACATAAAACAAAAACAGCTGCTCTGTTGAAGAAAGTTACACAAAAACAACACCTTCACAGCGATATACGATGTTGTTATACATTTGCGGGCGTATTGATAAGAAATTAAAGGATTTGTCACGGCAATTACTGTTTCAACATACTGTAGCTTTCGGCGAATGCAAATTACTTCTAACACGATAAGCATTTAGGTCGCAGTGTGACGTCACTGAACTATAGCAAAACTCGTGAAAGCCACAAGACGAACAATGTATACGCTTGCGCAACTCAACGATCAGAGGGAACAATGGAGTATTAATAGAGCCATTCGTCGTCTCATTCCTATTCATCCACGCCCCCGACGCCTTCGCAGGCAACCGTCGCGATCTACGTCCTCATATTTTTGAGCTAACCATAATTGTGTTATTAAAATTATAATATGTGCTTACGTCAAAATAACAGCTAACATCTGTAGGCGTACTGGTACCAAAGTAAGATTTTTTTTCAAACACAAAGAAATTGTTAAATATCTGCGAACAAGCCAGTCATGGCACAGTGGCACAAGCGTGTGGCTGTAAACACGACAGGTTGTAGGTTCGATTCCTACTCGAGGAAATGAAATATCAAATATTATCATTTCTTCGCTCTGTCGCGGTAATAGCCCTGCGTTGAGTTCCGACTCTCAATACGCTATATACCTCCAGAATTCGGCGGAAAGTTGGAAGCGGAGTGTTTTAACACTAGACTCTATTTGCCTATTTTGCTACATGCGGGTACAGCTCATAGGCTTCATGCTGTTCACGCACGCTTCTCAAAAAAAGTAATAAATAAAGAGAAAAGTGTAATTTACATATAATTAGATTATTTCACCACCTATATATAAATACCTATATAGCGTATCTCTGAAACTTATTTAACGAATAAGTTCTTAAAGCAATGCGTCTGGATATTTTATTCATAGAGCGCGTGATAAATGAGGTATAAGTCTCAGCTGTATCTCATACATTATTGCCTCACGCGTGGTCTTATCAAAAACTTGTTGCCGCTACGAGCCTGACTATAAAACTATCATTCCCTCGTAAAGGCCACCGCGAGGACTCGCCCGAGTATAATTTCTCATTGGTAAAACGCAGGTAAACATATAAATTTACTTGTAGCTTTATTACAAAATTAAGAATACTCAATGTATAATTAGTGTCAATGTGTTTTATTACTCTACGAACAATATGTAAATTAAACACACACCTACAGTGTGATACCAGAATGATGAACATTTACGTAACGATGATAAAAAATCTGAAAATTAAATTAGTTACGCTGTAATATCATAAATTTATATCCACCGATAACTACTGTACTTGTAAACGAGAAGCAATTTAAATTCAATCGTAAACTTAATACAGTTCCTGACGTAATGTGCGGACTCGACCATGCAACCAAACAAGCCTTATGCATAAAGTACCGGCCTAACAAAATACGATATCCCGGTAAATATAATAATTCTACGAGTCACGATAGCGTTTCATGGAACGGTTAACAATCGTTCAATTTGTAGGGCCTGTGGCACCGAGGCTGTACAATGGCGCTGCACGCGACTTACTGCCCGAGTCGACGTTCTCATACGTAGGATAACGTGCAACAATCAAGATGTCATTTTTCAACTACCCACGCTGGACATTGGAATAAGAATTATGGCCGACAACGCACGCATCGTCCCGTGAGTGTCGCGATACATATCACCTGGTTGAATACAACCAGCAGCGAACAGACTCACTCTATATGTTCCCATAGCTCACGTGACCGACTGTTTCACCGACGAGCGTACGCAAACTACAATTAAACAATAATGAAATAAACTACTAGATTAATCTAAATTTTTTTTTTTTCCAAAATATTTTAAATTGTTGAAAGATAGTCGCGTGAAAACCTTTTTATGCGTTGTAAAACAGTGGTAACATTCATGACATTTATGTTATACTTATCGAGAAAATTCACAGAAGCAAGATAATTTACATACAGTGAAAGATGGAAACAGGAGGCAGGAAATAATAGTAATTATTGACACGAACGATCGCCCGAAGCGAAAATCCGCCATACGCTCAAAGATCACAAGTAAGCACTAATTCGAAAATTCCCCACTCATAACGGAGAGTACCCTTAGGGCGGGACGGCAACGTCCAAACTCGTTTGGGATTCGAAATAGCTATTCACTGCGAAATTATACATGGATAATGTGCCTGATAACTCAAAATGTTATAACGGTGATTTCGATGCACTAGCAAATGCTATAAGTCGATGTTGTATTGGTGAACATTAATAATACCTTACTCGTGACCTCAGGTACTTGTATCAAAGGTTTTCTTTTGTGTATATAACCGTGTGTAGTCTTTTCTAAGCTTGCACATATTTTAAGTATATTTTTTTAATCAATACCATTATTTGTAATATTTCATATGAAAATCTTACAGAACTTGTTCCTACATGCTTTCCTGCACTCAACTCGCATCATTAGAATGAGCGTAATGATTATCATTGTTAACGCTAAGTGGATAATAAGTTTAAGCTAACGTGTTACTTGTTAGCCGTCAAGTTATGGAACTTTTAAGATACCCTTTTTTATGAATAACACAATGTTATAAAATGTATTATTAGGGTTTTATTTATTGTCATTATTTTATAGTTTTATTAGGGTTTTATTCATTGTAAAAGTAACTTTATTGTCTATTGTTTCTTACTTTTTTTGTTTTCTGTGTTTTGTCTCGTTTATTTTTATTTTTCTCTTTAGAAACATAATATTTATCTATCGTAATGGACCAGACATTTACACTATTTTCTTTGTAAAAAGTCTCTTACTTGAAAAATATGGTATATATTAAAGTTAGCATTTTAGAGTTGTCACGATTAATCCAAAATGCTAAACTTGCAGAAATTCTATTAAAAAATCCTAATGAAATAAGACGCCTTGGGTAGGCATAAAAATAAAGTACATTAGACAGTATAAATAAATATAAGTTATATATGCAGTATATATAAAAAAGTATAGTTGTAGCTATATTGAAGTTTCGCGTTACGCGTACGTTGTCGTATCTTCAATAATTTCTATAGTCTCACTGAACAATAATTTGACAAATTAGCAAACAGCTCTTTGGCATATTTACTGTACACATTTCTCAAATTTTCAATTAAGTATGATTACATATAGTTAACTTTGATATCTTATAGATTTAGTTAAAATTTACAAACAGTGTATTTAATTTAATTAATATAGCATTAATTCATTATTAAATATTAAACAAAATGCAAAGTTATATACCGAAGTAAATACATACTAGTTTCATAATTAACATCGTACTGCATACAATTTTATCTATCGATATTTCTCATGCTCAGAGGCGGAATGTCCTTTTAAGGAAAACTATTTCTATTGGAAACTTTTGTTTGCAACACAATGGTTAATATATTGCTTGCATGTAGATGGAATTGTTGCAAAACTCTAACGAGTACCAGTACCTACTGCAGTTGATCGAAGTTATTGCCTCTAGTGTACACGAATGACTATAATTACAGCTAAAGCGATGACTCGTTTATTTTGCTACCCGATCGATCAAGTGTCGACACAGATTGGTTCATGATTTATGAACTTAATGTGCTAACCTTTAACCCACTTAAAGAGCTTTAACCGTAACATTTTATACTTATCGTGTTACAAAATTTAAGACTAAATACTAACATATGTATATTACAAGCATTCATTGTGTTTTAATAAGGAATTGTGAAAAAACAATGTACCTACCAGTTACAATAGCTTAGAGATGTAAGTGTATTACTTGAAAAGCTCGTACTCGCTAAATAAATAATACTAAATTAAAATTAAATGTAGTTTAGCAACATATTTAGTTTAGGGAACAAAAATTTCTAATATACAAGAAATGTTTTAGAGGTTTTAAGTATTAGTTTATTTTGAATTATAATTTTATATTAATTTCAGTTTTTGGAAAAATTACGTGAAATATGATCACTGTTAGCGTGAAAGAAAATTATATTCGATTAATCAAAGGGTCTATTATTGGAAAATTTTATTAATCGGAGTTTTATAGTAACATGTATTATATAAACAAGCATATTAATCGAAATAAACGTTTATTTTATTTACAAACTGAAATACGTTTTAAAAGCTTTTGCCATATACTAAAAACTTTGAAGCTTTGGACTTTATAGAAAGTTTTACAATTTCAGTTCTGAGTTCACATATTACACAGCGAATCTGTGTAATCCACGCGGGCACATAGTAAAGTTTAAATTTAGTATATTATTAATATTATGCATATTGTTTGTCTGGATAGATCGAAATATGATAAAATTCAAGAATATTATTAAGAAAGAAGAGAATAACGAAAAGAATAATAATAAAGCTACAGGTTACTTTTCAGTATGATTTTATAAGGAAAATCGTTTTATCTATATATATAAAAGGACTTGTCCTCACTGACTGAGGTAAGACGCACGCACAGCCGTAACCGCTGTGCGTAGAAACTTGAAATTTGGACAGATGTTTACTTTCGTAATCTGGACATCCACTAAGAAGGGATTTTGAAAAATTTTAACCCTAAAGGGGTG
>JAKRZM010000780.1:361048-401818 GCA_036379175.1 Heliconius cydno galanthus | reverse complement strand
TGGCAGCTATCCTGCATTACATTCAATAGACATTAATTCCATACATGTTTGTCCTCTAAGTATTCTTGAACAGTGTAATAAGCTTTACTTGTTAGAATTTTTTTTACTGATATTTTAAATTTTGGAAGTGGCAAATCTAGAATACACTGTGGAATTTTATTATATACACGTATGCTCAGACCCATAAAAGTAAAACATTATTATTATTAGTAAATACATTATTATAAAAATATTTGAGTTTAAGACGTTTAATTGCTTTTCCTAAATTTTCTCAAAAATCGATTTTAGCGACATATCACCTTCGCATGTAAGTCTTCTATTGTTATCATGATTCATTGTTTATATCGTATTACACTAATAGTTACTTTTTTGATTGAGAGAACAGTGAGATCATTTGTGCAAAAGTTCATACTATTATACATACATATGTACATACATATTACACTCATTTCATTGTATGTATAATAAAATTTAAGTTTTCATTGCATGTTTCAAAAATTATATTTTTGAATTTTTCACTGGTAGATTGCAAAATTAACAAGGTAAATTGCCGACGGTATAAGCTGTGAAAGTTTACTATCGCACGCTATGACAGGACATGAATTTCCTGTTTCGCGATCCAAACTGTTATTATCAGCTAATCAACAAGTTTAACTAAGTATAGATAATTACGATAAAAACATCTAACTAGTTTTAAGTATCTATGTGTCTTTACAATACTTGCTTTATTAAAATTTCTAGTGTCTTGTTGAAGCCTTAAAATGAATCCCACGATATGAAATACATATTTCATATTATAAGCATATGTTTAAATAGAAACTTTGCAGTGTATATAAATAAAAAATATTAGAAATGTTAATAAAATTTGTAGTGTAAATATTTTTTTTTTAGGTTCACGCTATATCCTGCACGTAAACAAGCGAGCAAGGCAAGTTCCCAGGTTCTAGGTTCTCCTTTGTTCCTGAGAACCCAGTGTAAAGGTAGTTAGTTTCCTATTATAATACTTCCGTTCCGACGGATCACTTTCCGGCGAATTTGTAAGTGGCACAACTTAACGCCACGCTTTGCGGCTTTATTAGAGGGATTCAATGAAAATATTAAATATTTCACTTCCGCGACTTTGAATCGAGCCCCCGACCGTCGTTTATTGTCACACCTTGAGTCCTGCACTACGACGACCTCACACATATGAATACTTTCTAAAAGTGTTATGTTAGGGCGATGCAATAATAGCATATATGTTCAAGTTCCTTTTTAAAAAACATTCAAATATTTATTGGTCATTGTACCCAATACCATTAGTAAAGGTATATAAATATGTATAACTCAGCACCATAAATTGATTAAACTGAAATAACAGATAGATTGTCACCAGGCTATAATCTGCACATAGTGTAAACATAGCGAAACTAGTGTCAAAATTCTCCGTTCTCCGCTTTCAAGCTGGATTTCAGATATTGTGTGGCGAAACTCAATTCCTCGCTATATATTACTAGAGCGAGAAAATCGGAATTTATTTAAACCTGTCAGTGGGTACCCAATATGCAACTATCGTTAACAACCAAATACTATTCCACTGCCCCACGATGGCCTATAAGTAATATATGCATTTCATAGATGTATACATAAGACTATCATGGCGAAGTAGCACAAGTGTATGACTCTAAATGAGACGGTTGTGGGTTCGATTCCCATTCAAGAGAATTAAATATTTAATATTTTGCATTTTCTCGCTCTGATAACAAAGCAAAGCGTGATGTTGAATTCCCCCACTCAACACACAATGCGCTGTAAATTCGGTGGGAAGTGAGAAACAGTGTCTTGGCACTAGTTTCCCTCTGCCTATCCTGATATATTGGGTATCCCGGTTTAAAGTTTTAAAAAAATATATATCGAATAAATAAATCAATCAACAAATACCTGTCAAATGATTCCCAGTGAACTCAAAGTCATCGTCTTGATCCCAGTGCTTCAGTGAGAGGTTGCCCAGCGGCGTTGCGTTTGCGAACTCCAGATTGGCAAAATGCCAGTCGAGTATTTGTCTATCGCGCACAGACAGATATACCGAGCTGTGAATATGTTTATTGATATTATTATACATTATTAATATCGCTCTTGTGTCGAGGCAAAGCGTCGCGTTGAATTCCGTCAGTCATCAAGCAAAGCCTCCAGCATCCGGCGGAAAATGACAAACGGGGTGTGTTAACACTAAGTTCCTTCTGCCTACCCTGCAACCCTAACAAATCCTTAAATCCTTGAAGTGCCGGAATCATAAACATATTTAATGGACAATTTCATGTAAAACTAGGCACATCCCTAACTCATTGCAAAATCTTTTTTTTTAAATACATGTATAATATAATCATGTAAAATAAAAATATTATTTTAAATGTTCATAAAGCGAATCCACATAAACACGTAGTTAAATTTCACCAACATCAGTAAGTCTTAACTTATTAGGAAAGATAATTAATTTTGTACTAAGCCCAATTGAACAAAATGTTTCTTTGTTGTTGGAGTTAAAGCCATTTGTTCCAATTCTTCGTAATTAATTATAAACAAGTTTTATTCCTTTGTAAAACAATTTAAACCTTACCGATATTAAGGAAAATCTTAAATGTTTTAATGTATGTTATGTTTTAAACTGTTTAAAAAATATATATTAGACTTATTTAAGTAAAAATAAATGATGCTCTAGAAGTTATTCTAAGCACGCTAGTTAGATTTGAATTAAAATAATAACTACTTTCTAGAGACCATCGTTGGCTCAGTGGAACAGCGTTTAATGGCAAACGCGAATTCATAACAGGTTCGATCACCGCTCGGGAAACTGAAGACGAAGACGGCCTCAAAATAAAAAATATAAACAAATTTATATTACTTAAAAAACCATACGCTATAAAACTGAGTTTATCTTGGTGATTTTCGTACTTAACCCTAATAAATGTCTAAAAAAAACAATATTATTAAAAAAAATAACCTACCTCGGCGGATTAGATTCAAGATGCGTCAGTTTATCCTCAATACTGGTATTCTGTGTCATCATAGCCTCGTATTCGTTGCACAATATGTTCATTTCTCTGTTGAGTCTACGCAAATTAAACTCTTGTAATATGCTCGCGTCGCCCGTTACGACCTTATCTTTCTCTGAGAGCAATGCTTCCTTTTCAATTTTCATAGATTTTAATAATTCTTTTATATCGGACATTCTGGAAGAAAATTATGCTGTTAGTACAGAAAATTAATAAATGTATAAAAAATAGTTTTTATTTTTTTTAACTTCACACTGTATCCCGTATATATTTAAGGAACCTAGTGTTAACACTCCGTTCCCCATTATTCCGCCGCATTTTCGAAATGTGTTTGTAAACCACAAGTTGTGCCACTGCGCCATGACGGCCACAAGAATAAATAATAATGTAAAAATGTATCAAAAACTTACTTATCAATGTTATTCTTGAGTTTCTCTTGTAGACTGATGACTGCTTTTAAATGTTGAATCTGAGTATGGAAACAAAATATATAGAACAATTCTTGTTCATAAAGCATAAAAATGACCAAAGAATTAATATCAAAAATTTGTGTCAAATCAATTGCAGAAAATGAAATTAAGTCAGCAAATCTTATTGAATATATTATTGAACTTAACAGATATGTCACTCAATTCTTAACTTTTGGCCCATTTAGGATCCGATTACCACATGGAGTAATTGATTATTTTCATATCCTTCTTTTGGTATCAAGACCAAGCCGACGTTGAACTCCGCCACTCAACCCGCAACTCTAAAATAAGGCGGTGCGCGGGAAAAGAAACACCTTAACACTAGGTTCCCTCTGCCTACCTTACTATATATACAATGTGTAACAATAAAATAGCTGTATATACCTGTTTATGTTTAACATTCTTTTGTTGCAATTTAATAACCCACTCCAAAGCTTGCCCCAAAGAAACTGGTGTATCGTTGTAATAGTTAAAGTCAACTTGATGTGATAAATACGACGTGGCATCTAACAAGCGGTTAAATTCACGTTCCACCTGCAAATTAAATATGGTTTAAATTAATTTAACATCTCTTCGTTTACCTACATACTCCCTAAAGCAGTGTAATTCTTTTACTTTGGTTGGTTTAAGTTAAGACTAAAGTCTACACTAAGAACGGAGTGTACACATAGTGTTATGACACTCCGTTCCCCACTTTCCGCCAAATTCTGAAGGCGTTACGTATTGAGTGGCGGAATTCAAAGCCGCGCTTGGCCTCGACACCAGAGCAAAAAAATAGAAATATACATTTAAATAAATATTTCATTTCCTCGAGCAGGAATCAAAGCCACAACGCGGTTACAGTCATACTTTGTATCCCTCCTCCACGACTGGCCTCAAAGTATTATTACAAAAGGTTAAAACTCATTACCATTTCATCCTTATGTTTAGGAACTTGGTTGCCAGTTGCTTCATAAAGCGGACATTTTTGTTTAATTTTATGCAATTCCATGTTCATTTGTACTGACAGTGTTGTAACGGGATTTCCACCTAAGCCGGTCACCACCATTGCACCTACAAAATTATACATAAATATAGAAAATTGTATATAAATTTTAATATTTTTTTTAGCTTCACTCTCTATCTCACATATAGCAGGAAAAACAGAAAACCTAGTATTAACAACCTTAACTAAGCACTTTCTAATTTTTGATACATTTCGTTATAATAAGTTGCGGAACACAACGCCGCGCTTTTCTACTCACAATTGAAGCTATTAAAAAAAACATAATGTCAATACCTAGATCAGCAACATAAGGTCCCTTTCTGTAAGTGACGACCCTACCACCCACTCTATCTCTACCTTCTAATATAACTACTTCACATCCAAACGACTGTAGCTGACGTGCTGCAGCTAGTCCTGAAACTCCTGGAATAGAAATTCGCATATTTAGTTACTAGCTTCGTCTGATCATATTGAAATAACTATGAGTTGCAAGACCACAGTTACATTATATCAAACTATTAAAATTATGTAATATATTCTTCCTCGATAAATGGATGTGTCATCAGGGCATTCAACTAAACAAACTCCTCAGTTTTACAAAATTTGTATACATTTTATTGACATGATTAAAATAAAGAAAATGCCTTAAACTATCAAATTAAGTTAGAGAGTGAGAATTGAGTCAAAATTGTGTTACAAGTTTTTTTACTTTGATTCATTAATTGATTGGGTGTTGGATAGACACAGAACAAGCTAATAAATGTGTTAAAAATAAAATAATAGTTTTAGAGATTTATTTCAATAAAAAAGTAAAAGAAATACAGAATAAAAATTACCTGCTCCAATTATGATAACTTTAGGTCTTTGTTTTCCTTTTGGTGGAGATGGTATGGGCGTAACTCTTTCATATATGCCATAGTTTATAAATCCATGCCTTTCTAAAAACGCGTGAGTTCTTAAAACTAAGGCTGGATCGGCGTTATAGGGAGGCTGAAGAATAAAAAACAAACATTTTTTTAAATGTATCATTTTTTCTATACTCAGCTTAGCTTCACGCTTTATCCCTAGCAGGGTAGTCAGAGAGAACGGAGCGCCAAACGCTACAGAATTAACAGTGGAGGTTGGAGCTATAATTTTTTTATACAATATCTAAAATATCTTTTTATCCTCAATGTGGATAAAAGATATTAAAATCATTGATAAATAGCATATCATGATATGAATCATCATCAATAAATAGCATTCTCTCTTGCCTGATTATATGTAAGAAATAATCCTATGTCCAAAGATACTATTTGGAATGAGCAAATTGATAATTTACTTATTTAATAATGTTACTTTTTGCAGACCACTTATTAAAAAAAATATGATCTAGTCTTACATGTACAGGTAAAAATATAATTAACCAATATATATTATTTTAAAAAGTGGTCTGTGAAAAATATAATGTTTTTTAATTACTAATATTAGAATTTAATTGACGGTCTTATAGAAATCATGCATTTAAAGGTTAAAACTTTTAGAAGTATTCATTCTCAACTATAATTTATTACTTACTTCTATTTTCTGTGCAGCATTTTCTTGTGTCAATTGTTTTTTAGGATCTTCAAACCACAATTTTAATAGACGATTTCTTATTTGAACAAATGTGTGGCTTGATGGCCCCTGTAGGTCTGAAAAGCATTCTGCCTCCAAAGATGACATTTTGTCAAATGTTAGTCTTGATTGAAATGCTGCTCCTTCCAAGCTGAAAATTTTTCCAATTTTTTTTCAATTTTTTCAAAATATTGTGGTTGTTTTGGTACAGTGGTGCATTATATGACTATGAATATGATTGTTGTTGGTTTGCCTCTCATTGTGAGAATGAAATATTTTCTTTTCCTTTGGCCTTAAGGTTGCCCCTGCCTACTCTGCTTAATCAGATACAGCATGAAACTAAACATTTTTGTTTTTAAACATAGTGATTGAATGAAATTTTACAGAATATGACACACCCCAAGAAAGCTTACATAAAAAAATTACAGTGAAGTCCCATATGTATAGATGACTGGTTAACTCATGGTTTACAAATTATATATTTATATTCATTGGCACATGACATGTACGTCATCATTATGTTTGAACTCAAGATTTGTTTTACAATGCTTTTCATAATCACTAATTTGATTTTGAACTAGCCTGCATAAATATAATGTTTGTTCAACATAATACCAAGCTGTAGAAGGAAGGGGTTGATGTAAGTGTCACTTTATAAAAAATACATATAAGTATTGTAATTTAATTTTGATATTTAAATTCTCTCACCTGTTAAGCATTTCTTTATAATTAATTTCCTCGATGTCTTCAGTTTTCGTTTCCTCAATAATAATGGGTTTTTCATCTTTTTTAGAATCAGTTGTACGGCTTGAAGAAGATTCTCGGCGGCCAGCTACAGAAGTAGGACTAGAAGGGGTAATTTTACTTTTTTCTGATTGATCTGATTCCGAATCATCTTGTTTCAATTTTTCATCTAGTTCGCGGTTTTCTGCCTAAAATCAATAAACATAACCTCGACATAAAAACAAACAAAATGCTATGAGCCTAAAATGTTTATTTTAATACCTTAGCACGCTTACGACGACTCATTTTTAAAAGACTTCACTCCTTTAATCTTGTAAAAAGCGATAAAATAAGTTAGTTTATATTCTGATATTCTTATTTTTTAAATATCCCCGCATTCGGCGGAAAGTAAATATTCTTATTTCTTATACAAAATCAAAACAATCACATAGAATGACTTTGACATTCAATTTATGTGTTGCTATACGAAAAAGAAATCGATTTAAATTATGATTGAATAATTTTGGATTGATTGAATAATTGAATATACTGTACGTTACAGTACTTAAAACGTTTGTCTTCTTACCTTTAAATGTGGGAATCATGTACGGTAATTTAGACGTAACAATAACAATTTTATTTAGTCATTTTGACTTTATAATTCTAATGAAACAAAATAAAAGACTAAAACAAAATTTTCATAGGTCAATATTTTATTTTAATATATCAGCCACATATTTACAGATTCACTATGTTATATTATAAGCTGTTGCATTTTCGTTTGATAATCGTCTTGTTTTTTTTTATTTATAGACTTTTTCTAAAATGGCTCTGCAAAAGGCTTTCGTCGGCGTATCCAGCAATTTCTTGAGGTATTATTGAACTTTCTTCAAGGGACCCACAAGGACGGCACATGCACTCTAATGGGGCTTTCGTAGACACCTGTAAATATTATTTATTATTAGTTTATATTTAAGTTAAATATTTTATTTAAAGATACGAAGTAACATATTAAATGGTATCTCCGATGTCCGAGAGCAGAAATATGTATAGTGCGTGCTATTGTGAGAACGACCCGTTGTGGATTAAATTTTGAGGAATTTAAATATTCAAGGATATTAAAGATTTAATATTTTCGCTTGGTTTCGAGGCAAAGCGCGGCGTCGAGTTTCGCCGCTCCACACGCAATGCCTCCAAAATTCGGCGGAAGATCGAGAGCGGATTGTCTTAACACTAGGCTCCCTCTGTCTACTTTGTAACACGCGAGATACAGAGTAAAGCTGAAAATAAAAAAATTAAGATAATTTCTATGATTACCTTTCTGAATCTTTTCTCTTCACTTTTAGCTTTTGGACAGAATAAAACTACGGTTGCTTCTCGTTCCCCTGATTCCTGACAGCAATTGCAAGAACGTTCCATCTGCCATATTTTGCTACCAGAGACCTTTAATACATTATTACCAAAACTATTAAAAAGTAACTGCAATAATAATAATTATAATTACTTAAAGCTGTCTTGGCGCAGGCACCACAAGCGTGTGACTAGTGCGCGTTCTATTTCCACTGATTTATATTTTCATTTCCTCGCTTTGGTAAAGGGGCAAAGTGCAGCGTTGAGTTCCCGATCAATTCCCATCCGTCTAAATGGGGTACAGAGTGTCTTAACACTAGGTAAAAGGCATGTTATTTCATATAATATTTGTATTACCTGTACGTAGCTACTACATTTCCCAATACAAGCATATGAAGGAATCGGTTTCGGTACACAACCAGGATGTTGTAGAACATGAATAACAGGAGTCATTTGACACTCTTGGCCTATAAAAATTTTTTTGTTAAATTAACACTTTCCACATAAAAGAATATAAAAAATAAATATATAATCCAATCGAACCTGGAGGTAATTGTACTTCCTGACCATTAACATTTTTTTCAGTCAAAAAAGTAACTGACAAAAAGACTAAAGAAAAATAAATTGCACTAAAACCAAACATGACCACGTAAGTAAAGTAGACTTTTTCTTAATATGGGAGTTATAGCTCGAGTGAAGAATTTCAGAGCCAATCGTGCTTATAAAGGGCTTAAATGACCTCATCATCGTATATTTATAAAATACATGTTTAATAGGGAATACATTGAATTCATTTTAGCAAACGTTCCCCCGATGGGATACATAGATTTCAAGCAGTGTGAACACGATATCCATAATGGATTTTTCTTTAATGTCAGATTTTAGTTAAAATATTACTTAATCTAATAATAATATTTTTACTAAGCTAAGTGCTACATCAGAGTTACTTTGTATGTGATAACCTAAAAAAAATATCATGTGGCTGTCATTACCCAGGCTTTGCCCATTTAGTGATCTTACAATTTTTCCTGAAAATTTCAATACCCTACGAAATACGAATAGAATAAGTATATACGTGTTAATCTTCGATCAACTAATTATATACAGTCAATATATAGTCGATCAAAGGTGTTAAGTTTCTTAATAAGTGAAATAAATCTATGAACTTTCCATGGATTAAATACATTTAAATTTTCAACGAAATAACTATTAACCGTAAATTCAATATTTCTTATAATAGAATTTAACCATTCCCCTCCTTTTAAATAAGGCACAACATTGGTTAGGGCCATTTACAACAAGTGAATAGAAAATTTTAAGAAAAAATTGAAGGAATAAATTGAGAACACACGTTAAATCCCGCATAAGGACAGCTGGGTAAGCATTGGGAATGTCAATTATTTTTTTGTGTTGTTATCGTCATTTCAACACCTGCATTCAGCGACCTCCTGCAATCTTGATCAGATCTTTTTTTTTTATAGAAAAGGACAAGGCAAACGAGCCTTCGGGTCACCTGATGGTAAGTGATCACCGCCGCCCACGACCCCGTGCAACACCAGAGGAGCTACAGGAGCGTTGCCGGCCTTTAAGGTGTAGATAGACGCGTTTTTTGAAGGTACCCAAGTCATATCGACCTGGAAAAGGAAGTTCCTACAAAACCACACAGTAGTGGAGTACCACATATCCAGGTGGTGTGGATGATATTTAAGCTTGTGACTCACTGTGCGGTTAGAAAATTCGGCGACATGCAATAGGTCAAACAGTTCCTCAGAACACTTCGTCTGATAAATGCGGTAGAGAACGCACAGGGGGAGACGTCTCTAGGCAAAGATATATAACCTAACCGCTGAAATTCGTCTGGTTAGTATTTGCACTAGTTCTACTAATTCTTATAGCCGTGCAAATGAGAACTACGGCCACGAGACTTCATTCGTCTATTCTGAGTCTTGCCAAAAATTTGTTACTAAAGATATATTATTATTGGGACGTTTTTTACTCACAATATTACATATAATTTGTAGGGGAGCCTGTTATTAAGCGATAGATTACTTTTTTTCTACAGCAGAAATGTTACACTGTTGCAGTTGATGCTATCAAAAGATTGGCATGACAGGACATTTTATTGGTAGCGATCGAGAGTGAAAGGCACCCTAAAATTAAGTTGCGAGAAATCCGATTCCGCGAAAAATCGAGAAAATATAAATTAAAAATAACACATAGATTTGCTCCACAATCTCCATTTAGCATTCAGAAATTGCAAGCACTACGTTGCTGCTTCAGAGGGGGTCAACATACATTGAAAATCCTAATTCTTGAAATCTCAGTCTATTTTATGATCATACAATGTTGGTTTTCTTTCTATAATTATAAAAATAATCATACAAACAATATCAAACTACAAAACCTTACAAAACATTAATAACGAAATATTTAGCTAATTCAATAAAACAGTTATGAGGCCAGTCGTGGCGCAGGGGAAGGTGTGACTGAAAATGTGACTGGCTGTGGGTTCAATCCCTACTCGAAGAAATTAAATATTTATTTAATTTATATTTACATTTCTTCGCTCTGGTTTCGAGGCAAAGCGCGACGTTGAGTTCCGCTACTCAACACGAAGTGCCTCCAAAATTCGGCGGCAAATGGGGAACGGACAGAACACTAGGTAAATTTAAGATTATTTTGTAGTTTAAATGTCCGTCCCCTTCGTCAGTGTTTCCAGATGAGGCTGTTGCTATCTGAGGAGCAATCCTGTTTTTTCCTGATCTAGTACTACCAGTAGATGCTAGCTGATAATTTCATAATCCTTGATTAATCTGGAAGTATCCTACTAATTTCAATTGCCTTCATTGTGGCGAAATACGCATTTTTATAGTAAATGTAGAAATATGTTTTTTCTGGAAATCATGGGGCCTTAGATTTAAATATATGATTTGAATTTCAACTCGATATCTACCAGCGTCCCTGAGATAAAGGTCTTGACATACAGACAGACGGACGAATAACAAAGTGATCTTAGAAGAGTGCTTTTTTCCTTAAAACGTACAGAATCCGAAAATAATTCTAACTGATTAAAATAAACAAAAATAATAAGTAAACGTAACCAAAGAAAAATATTAATAAAAAATACTAAGCAAAATCAGCTTTATTATCAAGTTAAAATAAATATTTAAACGTAATAAAATTAAAAGTAACACAATCTATACTATAATAGTAAAGAAATAAATTATGCTATGGGAAGATGTATACTGTCGCCGAATTTTAATTAGATTTTTTAAAGAATTACAATATGTTCGTTACAACATCTAACAAAAACATATATCATATTTTAATAGATTTTTTTAAAGGACAACATTTTCGTAAAATATTAGTTTTATGTGTCTCATAAGTTTGAGTCATCGCACACCATGTAAACGTTCAAGAAGCTCATTTTGGGCGAGCTTTTCTTAAAACAACAAAATTCCTTGTTGCTTAGTAATTAGGTTCGAGTCCTGCAGGGCGCCCTTGCCGCCGGTAACATCCTCCCAAGCAGCCACGTCGTGCTTGCACTTTCTCAAAAGTATTAAAACTGGTTGTTATTGACTGAATGTATAAATTCTATAATCAATCTCTTGGTAAATGCAGCACAGTGGCGTAGCTAGGGGGGTGCGAGCGGTGCGGTCGCACCGGGCATCAACAGGAAAAGGGCATCAAAGTCGACGANATAGAAAATCCTTTAAAACGCCACCGATTATTATAAAATTTTAAATTTAGACTCTTAAAAATATTTCATTGAACACATGTTTCGTGGTTTTTTAGAATTCACCCCTAAATACGCAAGCGAAGCTGCGCGCGTCCGCTAGTATTTTATATAGGTGGAAGCGGTTATGGTTTGTAGTAATGTTTAAAATTTTAAAATTGAAAGGGAAAATAGCGATCGACACTCTTTTTGAACGACCCTGGGATATAATTAAGTATGTATATCTTCGTATAAGCCATAGGGCTTTAGAGCCAGTTGCGGTTTTAGCAGTTGGCTCTAACACTGTTACTGACTATAACTACATTACGTTGTAAGTTACTATTCCCAAATAATGTATGTTTTGAAATTATAAAATGTTATATTAGGTTTTTTGAATCCATACCTATATTATAAATTCGAAAGTAACTCTGTCTGTCTGTCTTTTACGCAATCAGGGCCAAGTCGCTAATTTAATTGTGATGAAATACTCATATAGAGATACTTGAGGGTTCTGGGATGAACATTGGACATTTATTTCATTTTTGTAATATTGTCGATATATAGTAATATGTTAAAATACTTATTAATTTGACATGCAATTTATTCTGCCATATTAATAACAATCGTCGGTATGCGACCGTTGCTAAGCAATGATTTGCAAAGTTTGTTCTTTTAAGAAAACGTCACCCAAAATGAGCTTTATTTTTTACTTTGATACTTTTTCTAATATTAAAAATTTCCTTTAGTTACTTTTACTTCTTTTGTTTGTTCATTTCAATTACTCAGATATTTTTTCTAATAATAAATCTCCACTTATTATTCTTTTTTAGCTTATTTTAATTATTTAGGCTCATATTTTCTTACTAATTCTATTGAAAACGGAAAATAATTTCATAAACATATATAATAAATATTCGTATAGTTCAAGCGGGCGTAGCCGCGTTCGGGTCCACTAGTAATCATATAAATCTTTTATTTATAGCAAATGCAACATACTACTTAATATTCATAAGAATATTTGTAATAATTAGTTAATATTTTTACAATTATATTAATTGAGAACGGAGTACACAGTGTAATATGTCGGTAATATTATTGGATGTGAGGTATTTGAATAAAAACTACAACATTTTCAATTTTTATATATTGATAGAATCTTTTTAATTCTGTTTCATATCGTCAGTCATCTACAAAATTATTGACTAGTTAAAAAAACGTTTTGCAAGCTCATCTTTTAGCATTTACATTTCTATTTGCCGATCATAAGATAATTTGTTATTTTTTAACGACTGTAATCTCCACATTTGTAGCATTTACACTCAGCAGGCTCTCTTAGACGAACTTCCATAATAGCGCGGTCTTCATCTTCAAATCTTAATCCATCAGCGTCGTAGCAATGAGTAAGGGTCACTAACCGCTCTCTAAGATAATTTTCCTTACAGCAAAAACATTCCTATAATTAATAATATTTAAGTATTAAAATTATTACTGTCCTTTTCTCTATTAAAAATTAAATAAAAAACTTGAATAAATGTCATACTTTTAAGAAGCCCGTTGGTGTGACGACACTAGGCTGAACTTGACTATTGCATATACCTTCACATTTGTTGACACTAACTTCGCCGCTACATGATCTTACTAAGGTGCCCATTTCATCATATTCCTCTATAAATAAATTAAAACATCAATTAAGTTTTATCAGTTTGTACAGAAATTTTGTTACATATGTTTCCATAAAATTAAAAGTCAACTTAATATTTTTGATATTTTTTCATAGTTCTTAAGTTCTTTCGAATAAAATAATATTACAAAAAAAATCTTATTTACCTTTGGTAACATGAATATCAGTTGGAATTGTCTCACAATTTTCGTCCGCGTAACATTTTATAGACACAAATAATAATACTTCTAAGACAAGAAGAGTAAAACTTTTGAAAGAAAGAGCCATTTTATAATTTGTTAGTTCTTTACTACACTGCGTATAAAATGTAACTGACTTTTCTCGTATTTTTCAGCCTTTTTATATAAAATTGACGTTGCTTTACTTTAACTCCTGCAAGAATATAATAATGGCCGTGTCATGTTTATCAACGGGAGATTTGTGATTGAGTAGAATATGTTGTACTATAATGACATAACTTAAATTATACTAAGATTAAAATGTCTAAATAGACTTTAAAGAAAAAAATATTGTCGAAGTAAATAAATTTAAAATTAAGTTTTATATACTTTAATAAAAACCGTCGCATCATCGCAGAACGTCATTATTCATTCATTGTAAAGTATGTGACTATATTTTGAGATATTGAATAGATTTCTCCACTTAAAACGGAGAAGATTCTCTCTAAGTCACCTTGATACATGTGGAAAGTGTAAAGGAAAAAACACAACTTTAAATAATCAACATTAATATGTAATATAAAATTAAGTAATTTAATTTCAAATTTAATTATAATAAAATTGTCATAAATAGTGGTAATTTAGGAAAAAGATTATAATATACGGTACCATATTTTGACCCTGAGACAATTTCAGCTTTATTGCTAATCTGTGATCAAAATATCGATTTTAGCATAGTGCAATTGTATATTTTGAAGCAACCAATAGCTATTTGAATTGTCATTGTCATTTAATGTCAAAAAAAAGCCACCCGTGAGTGGCAAATCTTCTATAGAATTGAGTAAATTTATGTGATAGAGTCACATAAAGCATTTAAAATATCTGAACAATGCTAGGTTTAAGAAATATCATGGATGGAAATATATTATTGTTAGTAGTTTTCATATTCTCATGGGCCGAATATTTGTGGGAGTTGTATCTTTCTCTGCGCCAGGTAAGCCGATTTATTACCTTCAAGTTTATTTGCATCAATCTTATTCTTTTAATTAATTTCATTCTTCTTATTCTTTAACTTAATGTTAAAATTTATTTCATTTAATTTAAACCATTAATTATTAAACATTCCAAATTTTATCTTTCAATATACATATATACATTTTAAGGTTATTTAAAAAACATTAAGTATAAGCTAAAGTAAAATGATGTTGTAAATATAAATTCAATTTATTTTATTATATTTATAATTTGATTTATTATATTTATTTGTCATTATTTCCAGCGCAAGATCTATAAGACCAATAATACAATCCCAGAAGACTTAAAGGAAATGCTAAATGAGGAGTCATTTAAAAAAGCTAGAATTTATGGATTAGATAAGTCACAATTTAGAATAGTAAAGGAATTTCACAATATAGTACTAAGTTCAATAATTCTTTACAATGGTTGGATATATTCTGCATGGCAAAAGTCAGAAAATATAGCTGCTCTATTTAATATTAATCCAGACCAAGAAATAACAATTAGTTGTGTCTTTATGACTTTTGTAACAGTGTTTAATTTTGTTGTATATCTTCCATTTTCTATATATGAAGTATTTGTTCTCGAAGAAAAACATGGATTCAATAAACAAACTGTAGGATTCTTTATAAAAGACCATATAAAGTCACTAGCTCTTGCGTTAGTTATTACAATACCTGTTATATCTATAGTTATTTATATTATCATGTTAGGTGGTAATATGTTTGTGGTTTGGTTATGGCTATTCTGTACTGTTGTTTCTTTGATTCTTTTGACTCTTTACCCTTCCGTGATTGCCCCACTATTTGATAAATTTGTTCCTTTGCCTGATGGTGATCTTAGAAAAGGTATAGAAAACCTAGCATCTAGACTAAATTTTCCATTGTCACAAGTTTATATTGTAGAAGGCTCAAAAAGATCAGCTCACAGTAATGCATATTTCAGTGGTTTATTTGGTTCTAAAAGAATTGTATTATTTGACACATTGATTGAGAAATTTGATGAAGAAAAAAAGGAGACAACTGGTTGCACGAATAATGAAATTTTAGGTATTTTAGCTCATGAATTAGGTCACTGGAGTTGTAATCACATTAATAAATCTATTGTCCTCACAGAAGTAAATCTGCTCCTTCTTTTTACTGCGTTTGGCCTGCTATTCAGATATTCCTTGCTCTACACCTCTTTAGGATTCCCACCCGGCCAAGAGCCCATTATAATAGGCCTAATAGTAGTCATGCAACTTATATTGGCACCATACAATTCTCTGTTGTCATATTTTTCAACTGCATTATCTAGGAAATTTGAATTTGAAGCAGACAACTTTGCTGTTTCCTTAAACTATCCTTTAGAACTGCGATCAGCACTGATTAAATTAGGCAAAGATAATTTGGACTACCCCATATATGATAAATTATACTCTGCATGGTACCACTCTCACCCTACCTTGTTACATAGAATTGAAAACATCAAATCACAAACAAAAACTAAAAAAATTAAGTAAATATATTTACTATATGTATCATATTTTTTGTAGTACAATTAAATTTAAACTATTTTTATAGTGTGTTAAATCAAAAAAAATTGCCGAAATGCATTTATGTTTTTTTAATATTTTGAGTTGTTTTTATATATTAAATGGGCATTTAGCTAATGATCTTTTTCAAATTTCAGATTGCTATTTTTACAGAGTTAAAATGTGTGTATTAAATATAATTCTATTGTCATATTTAATGTTATTCTTATGCTAAAGACTAATAAACATTTAAATGGTCTAAGCTCTGTGTGATAGTGCACAAATGTATATAAAATAATAAAGAAATGGCAAAAAAATCACAAATAATTGTGTCTAGAGTAAGAATATATTATGTTTTGAAACCAACATTTAAATGCATTTACAAATACATATATCTAAAGTTACTATATTACCAGATAAGTGAGATTTTCTCTAAAATAATATCTTAAATTTATTTGTTGTTTTTAAAGTCAAAAAAGGATTTGTAAGTTCTGTACCCTCATACTATTGAATATATAGAATATGTAATAATAATGAATATACTTCTTGGGACTCACAATTTGTTTATTTCATAAAACCACATAATTATTATTGTACAAACAATCTATTTAATTAAATTAATTGAGTGTGACACTGTGTATTTTGGGTTCGATTCAATTTCGGGGTAAGTAATTATTTTAATTTCCTCGCTTTGGTAAGAAGACAAGGCGCGGCGTTGGATTCCGCCACTCGATTAGTAATATCTTGAAAATTGGAGTACATAGAAACGGAATTTGTTAACACTAGGTTCCCTCTGCGTATAGAGTAAGAAACTTCAATATTCAAACATTACGATTTCTATTTTGTTTCTTACAATAAACGGGCATTGCGCGTTGATTGGCGGAACTCAATGCCGGGGTTTTGCATTGGCGGGGTGCTAGAGCAAAGAAATGATGAAATTGTGCCCCTATGCCATGACAACCTCAATTTTATTTCTTCATAACTTTATTTCTACCAAAAACAAGTAATCAAGTACATATATGTATATATAGTAAATAATAATGTAAATTTTATGTAGGTACTAAAAACAGCTTTCGAATATTTTAAAATAATTTTAAAAAAATAAGTAAATTTTTACTAAATCTTAATATTCGGACACTTTCAGAACTGTATAATTTCTAAAGTAGCTTTTTTTGTTACGCAAGTTTTAATGTCGTGTGGGGTAACCATTCTGTTTTATCAATTCTTTTAAACATTGTTGTATGTTACTGTTTTTTAGCATTAATTTGTATCCCCTCTTAGTTCATGTTTTAACTACTTAATAGGTATATTCGAAGGCTATTTAAAGTAAATAAAATTTACGCTATTATTAACATTTTACTTGATGAGGTACCTTTTTTGTTTCATTTGTTAGAGATGGAGTATGACGAAATAAAATAGAAATAGCATAATGTAGTGCCCGAATATTAACCATAACATGTACTACGTAACTGTAAACATAACTGTATATAGGGAATGTTTTTAAACAACTGAATTATCCCGATACCAAATATATTTATAAGCTAAAAGCAAAGTAGGTACAAACGAAGTAAATTAAAATAATTTCAATAATATATATACCTAGTTATTCCTAGTTAAAATCGTAGGAATCGTAGGAATTGATTGTTTTAGTAATTTATTTGAAACCTCAATTAGATTATTACAGAGTAAAATATAAAATAATGAAATTTAACATGAAAATTATATTTGCATTTACACGTTATTTTTATTAAATATTTAGTCAATGTTTATTAACTTCTTTAATCTCAAGTTCAGCTTCCTCTAATGTATCTGGCAGGGGTTTGTCTTTCGTTTCTGGCAACGGTGCAAGTAAGGCCAATTGACCAAATGACATTACACCCAAAAGAACAAGAGGTAGATCTGGTTTTACATCGTTTAAGCTGACCACTACAGGCGCTACCATTGACGCTATACGAGCAAATATGGTAACTCCAGCGACACCGACATTGCGGCCAACAGTTGGAAATAGCTCTCCAGTAAGTAAATATAACGCTGGTACCGTACCCTGATGATAATAATTATAAAATATTATATTTATTTTTAAAATCAGATCTTATCAAAATCTATAATTTTTTTTAATTATATTTTTTTTGGATACTACTAAATTATAGGAAATTACGTCATAAAAATTCAGGCGGGACAATATAAAATATGGCATAAATTAAAAATGATTATAGATATTTACCGATAATCCAGCAAATCCTAATCCAGCGAAAAGTAATCTTGGCCAATCACTTACATACCTGTCTTTTGGCACACATATAATGAATATAAAACAAAATGCCGTTATCGTTTGAAATATCCACACAGAAGTTTTCCGACCACATTTTGTAACAATGAAAAGGCATAATACACCTCCGAACACATAAATTATTCCACTTATTGCAACAGTAAGAAATATGTTTCCAATTAGACCAAGGTATTGAGAAAATGTATAGAATGACAAACCAGTACAAAACCTGGAACGTAAAAGTTCGTTAATTTAAATTATCAACACCAACTAAAAACAAGCATTTACAGGGTAACAGTAAAATTACCAATTTATCGATAAAAGTAAAGTTTTAAGCCTCATGCTTCTAGATTTTACAAATGACATAAAACCTGGGACGATGCGTTTACGGCTTTTACAATCACTCAAAGTCTGTAAAACTTCTTCGAAATATTTTTCTCGGTTATTCTGTTTAGCAGCTAGTCCTATGACTTCTGAAAGTATAGGGAATTTCACCTTGCAAAAAAATAATACTTATTTTAAATGTTTATCTTATTTATGTTAACTCAAAGCAAACGTGTTATAATGTAGACAAGAAACACTTTTCCATCCCATATCTGAGCTGATCAAAATATTTTGAGAATAACATTCCATGAATTAATTAATTGGGCGGAAGCTGAAAAATGGAGTGTGTTAACTCTAAGTTCCCTGCCTGCCCTGCTAAATACGAGATACAGCGTGAAGCCAAAAAAATCGAGTCCATAAACGTCACGTCATGTCAACCACAAAAATAATAAATTTACTACGCGTTCCTCATACAACGTGACATTGGCGATTGATTAGTGCTCAACTGGCACGCTCGAAGCGCCATAAATTAAGAACTGAACTGAAATTTACTACGCTTTACAATCAAAATAAAACAAATATAAAATGTATGTATATTATAGGCCGTTGAATAAGTACTTAAAGCTTTTTCATTTTGTCGGGTAGCCAATAGCCATCGTGGTGATTCTGGTAGCACAAACCAGTACAGCATATAAAGTGAAGATAGTGTTGCTAAAGCAAATTCTAATTTTCTCCAGTCTCGTAACCAATACGCTAATATAGCCATAACGGTATTCCCAAGTCCAAAAGGTAATTGGTAGACAACTGGTATTGTTGTTCTATATTTACCACTTACAATCTATAAATACAATGTTTAATTTTCCTTATTAGTAAGAAATACCTAATATTCTACGTAATCATATTATATGTCAGGAATATCGTGATGTAGTCTAGGTTCTTATGACAAACACTTTTTAAAATATACAATAAATATGATGAGGCCGTCGTGACTCAGGGACACAAGTGCGGGTGTAAATGCGACGGTTTTGGGTCCGATTCCCACTCAGGAGAATGAATTATTATTTATTAATATTTTCATTCTTCAGTCTGGTACGACGACAAAGCGCGGCGGTTACTTTCCGCCATTCAACAAATCTTGCCTCTAAAAATCGGTGTAAAGTGGGGAACAGAGTCTCTAAAATAATATAGATTCGCTCTGCCTACCGTGCTTTATGCGCTACACAGGATAAAACTGAAAAAATTATGACTAAATTAGACATTGTACCTATTGTGTTTTTTAATTTGTAAACAACTAGGTACAGTATAATGTGAATTCACCTCCATACTTATAACAAATGATATAATGCCTATGCCACCCGAAGCAATAGCTAATAAACACCAATTTATTAGAAATATCCAATATGATGGCAGCACACTTGTGATAAAGCCCGTGACACATTGCATAGTTATTCCGACCATTAAAGGGATTTTGCGGCCATACTGATCAGCTATAACTCCAAATATTATACCACCGACGAGAACACCCCACATCATGACACATTGTGTTAGCTATAATTGTCAAGATATTTATATTTTATCAGCTAAATTAAAATTAATTAAGAGTTTCTAAAAAAAAGTAAATTCATTTTTTTTACTTTTGCCTTTTCGCCAATCACACGCAATGGGTGTGATTGGCGAAACTTAACGTCTCGCTTTGCCTCGATACCAGAGCGAAGAAATAAAAATATTTAATATTTCATTTCCTCGAGTGGGAATCGAACCCACAACTCGTCCCGTTCACAGTTAAGCACTTGTGTTCATGCGAGTCACGACCACAGTTTATTTGAATAATTTGTTAAATAATATACCCTACGTATATCTTACGTGTATAAGCCAGTGTTTGGAGCAGACTAAATTAAAATCAGACGTTATGGTTCGGTTAAAAGTGGTCGTATCGTAAACAAATTTTGGACATTCAACTAACGGGATTAGAGTTCTGTCCATATACGGTTTTATGAAAAGTACATCAGGATCATAGATTATACATGGATGTTCCTGATTTTTCTGAATTTAAACATTAGAAACATTTTTTAAAATTATCATTAAGCAAATACATTTTAGTTACTAATAAATACAAAATGTAATTTAAAATTCATTATTTTTATTTAAAAAACAGAGATCTGATATCAGAAACAACAACTTCGTAACAGACAACAGTTATCTCTGTGATAGTAAATGTATCTACGCCTTTATATTGTTAAGCATGTAAGTACCTAATATTATTATGGCAGGAAATAAAAGTATAAAGATTTAAGATTTGTATCTTTAAGATTATGATTTATCTAGATTTTATGATAAATGTCCAACTTAACATAAAACGATCCTTACAGGCGCGCATATATCTCTCCATTCAATTTCTGAATATTGGCTGAAAAAATCAGGTTTTGCGCACCAAAAATCTTGTGGTGGTGCCATAAAAATAATATTCAATTGATACCAGGCCAAAGGTAGTTTTAATAGTGCCATATAAATGCTTATCCAACATTGCCATTTCCCAAAATCTCCCAGTACCGTCGATAACAGTTTATCCGCATTACAGTCTGTTCCTGTAAACATTGCACTGTAACCATATGCAAAGAATTCTGTTTGTATAAGGTATATAAGATTATTTTATATTTGCAAATTGATTCGACTATAACTCGTGACTGTCTTCTGATGTTGACTAGATTGTTATATTAGATTTTTAAATCGTAACTAATAATAAGATAATAACATAACATCATTTGTCACATACTGTCTATCTATTTATATTTTTGTATTTTCTGCAAATTTTTGACAAACTTTGAGAATATGTTAAATAATGTTGCCATTACGATCAAAACTATAAATTTGTATACAGAATCTTACTTTTAAACAATATAAATATTTCAATTTCGAGTTTACTGTCACACTGTTTTAATAAGTTCGGTAATTATCATAAAATCATGGCAATATCCAATTCTAATTCCTTTACCTATTATCATTACCTAACAATACCTCTTCAAAACAATAAATTTAATAAATACGATACGATACGCACTGTATTCCCTTTTGAAATATGATTACAAATTTAACTAAATATTTTGCTTTATAATCTGTGTTTTGTTGCCGTCTATGACACTGCCTCCCTTCTCCCTGCCTATTTTAATGAATGAAAAACGAGTGTTTAGTATTAGTTTTTAATTGCATTTACAATTTATGAAAATTGTTAGATATTTCTGCTGAATGTGTATATTTGGAAGCTAACAAGGATGCCTCTGGCCAATGCCACTGACCCATGGCGAATGCAGACGGTTGGAGATGTCACAGTATGTTATTATTTTTTAATGTTGTTTGCCTATTTGATAAATACACGTATTTTCCTATTAGATTACTCATTTTCACTTCTTTGTAATGTAAATATATGACGTCTTATTACTACTGCGTTTAGGATGTCTGGTTTTACTATCAGTTTTGTTTAGACGCCCATTTGTAGTGGTTTGCATTTTAGTTATTTTGTTAAGTGTGTAAGAGTAATTAATTTCTTTTAGTTAATAATTAAATTGAAGTAATGAGTTTTACATTGACTGCATGTATTTATCTTATATAAATAAAATTTTCTGTGATTTTGATGCCATATGTTTTATTAGAGATTTTTTTCTAATAATGAAAATATTTCTAAATAATTTTTATATTTAATGTATAAATTTTACTACTTTTCTATATATCAATTATTACTTTTAGCGTGGCATTACCGCCCAAGCTGTAAACAGTCTTCCAATGGTTGTTGAAAATCTAGCAGAGTCTCGACAAACTTCTACAACTGAAAGCAGTGAATCAAATGTGTCCAATATAGATCAAAACTATGAGAGGGAAGTGGAACTACAGGATGTTGTTAAAGAAGGACATGAGAAGGCTGATCCTTCTCAATTTGAACTGCTCAAAGTCCTAGGTGAAGGTTCCTTTGGTAAAGTGTTTTTGGTCCGAAAAGTGTCAGGTCCAGATACAGGCACTCTTTATGCAATGAAGGTAAATAATGTCAAATTCGATTGGAATTTACATAATACATAAGTAATTACATAAGTTATTAACAGTAAACAAAGTAGTAAAGAACAACAACATCTATTCAGTATCTTTAAAATTGAGAATGGGAATCTTACATTGAGTTCCCATCCCCTCTCCTGTTAGATGTGAGGTAAAAAAATCCTTTCATATTTTGCCTTGTCTATTTATGTACAGATTAGACTGGAACAAATACTGACCACAAATTTCTAAATGGGAATGTTTTATATGATATTAGTTATCTATTCATAAGCATATTTTTAGAATTACCTTATCTGTTCTATCTCCATTGTACACCATAGCTTGGAAATTGTTGCAAATACATTTATTATTTATTTGTACTGACATCCAATTAGTTTTTATGAGCACATTATGATTACTTGTGTCTTGTTAATGAGTCATATGTGATAAAGCACATATGTGAAATTCCAAGTTTAGAATTAAAATTCCAAGGTCTTTAAATATTTTTTCTAGCAGTTATTATGAATGTTCCAATTACATATTTTATTTATGACAGTTACTAAAAAAATATAATATGTCTGACTGTAAATGCAACAGATATGGGCTTAATTTCCTTAGGATATTACAGTGTTGAGTTTCACCACTTACAGTGTTGAGTTTTACTTTAAATTTGAGAGGGGCCTGAGAAACACAGTGTCTTAACACTAGGTTCCCTCTGCTTACCATGCTTCATGTTGAATACAGCATGAAGCTAAAAATAATAAAACTAAATATGTACTGTCAATCTGGGTTACTAAAAAAGGGAAACATATAAGACAGTTTTTGTAGATCATTAAATTTCCTACAACAATTTGTTTTGGTTTTTATACTAATACTATTTGATAAATCGCAATAAAACTTCAAAAGAAAAAAACAAAACTTCCCTTTTTTAGTTTTATAAGAAATCGAAAATCGTGATAAGACACTTCTTAATACAAAAATTATGAGCTGCCCTTTTAACAAACATATTTTTTCTGTATCCAGGACAATATTTTCACTATAATTAAAAAACACATATATTTATTACAGGTACTTAAAAAAGCAACACTAAAAGTAAGGGATAGAGAGCGTACAAAAATGGAGCGAAATATTTTAGTTGAAATGGGCCATCCATTTATTGTTAAATTACATTATGCATTTCAAACTGCGGGCAAACTGTATTTAATATTAGATTTCTTAAGGGGTGGTGATTTATTTTCGAGACTCAGTAAAGAGGTTTGTGTTGAACTTTTTATTTTTAGCTACACACTGTATCTATACTAATCTTAACTACTATTATATCCTGTTAATCATTTTGATGTAACCCTAGATTTATCTCAATTTTCATTGAACCCACAATTTGTGTCATTTGTTATACAAATTATAGTTAGTTGATTTGACCACACTCTTGAACAATAAGGGAAATGTTATCATGACACAGACATGTATGTAACTAATGATGGTTGTTATAGGTTTAATCCCCACATAATTCAATTAATAATGTTCATTTCTCCCACTCAACTCAGGACATTTTTTGCGTTTAGTTCTCTGGACCCATACTACTATATTTACAGTATGAAACATGAAACTTTTTAAAAAAAAGTATTATAACAATAAAAATAATTTTGTTTAGACATTTTTGATGCAAATGTTGTTATTTTTGCAGGTTATGTTTACAGAAGAGGATGTAAAATTTTATTTGGCCGAATTAGCGTTAGCATTAGAACATGTTCACAAATTAGGTATAATATACAGGGATCTGAAGCCAGAAAATATTTTATTAGATGCAGACGGGCATATAGCACTGACTGACTTTGGCCTTTCAAAACTACCTCCAACTGACAAAGCATATAGTTTTTGTGGTACTGTAGAATATATGGCACCAGAAGTTGTTAATAGAAAAGGACATACAATGGCAGCTGATTGGTGGTCATTTGGAGTGCTAATGGTATATCTTTTATATAAATTTTATATATTTTATATATTTATTAAATGGGTTTAAATTGGTTAAGCCGTTTTACACTATTGTTTTTTCACAAACTTTCCTTAATATTTTGTGATTATTTAGGTAAATCGGTTCATTTAGTATTTGGTTCAACAAAATTGCTTCAAAATAATTGTTTATTGAATTGGCTGAAATTTTAGTTTTCCAAGTGTGGATATTTTAAAAATGATAATGGTATTAGAATACGACAGTAAATCAGATTAGTAAATACATAAGTACTTAGGACCAGGCCAAATTTATTATATTTCATATAATTAAATTATCCTAATAAGGAATTAGTAAGTAACTGACCTAAATATGTAATATAACAGGAAACAATATTCATAAATCTCATATTTTACAGTCACATAATTATTTATATTATAAAATATATTTCTTAATAAACCCGGGATTGATCACGACATAAAGTTTTAAAGTAATAATATTATGGTGCTAAATAATCATTTTTAAAATAGACAATCATAAAATTATTTGCATTATTTATTGCATATTGTTTTGAGGCCAGTGGTGGCGCAGTGGCACCGGTGTGCGATTATAAACAACAAGTTGTGCGTTCGAACTCCACTCGAGGAAATTAAATATTTAATAATTTCATTTCCTTGCTTTAGTAAAGCAAACCGTTGAAATCCGCTACTCCACACGCAATGCCTCCAGAATTCGGCGAAAAGTAACGAAAGGGGTGTCTTAACACTAGGTTCCCTCGGTCCACCCTGCTAGTTGCTGTATAAATCGTGTACATTCCACTTTTCAACGTCACTATGTATTCCGGATATAGTACATATAATTTTATATAGGGAACAGATTTGAGACTAAAAGACTTTCGCCCAATTTACGAAACTGTTGTGTTTACAACGGCCTCTTAATAATATGAAATGATTGTAAATTTTCATCTTTATTTTAAATAACGTAAATTTGTAAATATTTTTAATATGAATTAAATTAACTTATTACTTTTTTGTAGTTTGAGATGTTAACAGGAAATCTACCATTTCACGGTTCAACGAGACATGAAACTATGACACAAATACTTAAAGCCAAATTAGGAATGCCGTCAAATTTGAGTGAAGAGGCTCAGTCGCTTTTGCGTGCCTTGTTCAAAAGGAATCCACATAATAGGTAATATCTCGTCTAAAAAAATATAACTTTTGTAGACAAATGACACTATAATCATATTTTAATTTAACCTAATAGTTCTCCAGCATAGCATGTTAAATATCTCACATACTCTTCAGCTCCTTAACATTAATATAGATGTATAATATTAATAATTCAAAATAAGTTAGAAAGATCCTAACAAATTCTAAGTGCAGCAGTTTTGCGTAAATAGAAAATATTTTGATTTATTTCTTAATCAAAGTGTCGAAATTGGATTATTAATATCTCAATTGGCACAAGGTTCTGGTATTTAAAAAAATTAAGAAAAGAAACAATGCAAGAACATCTTGCCCCGGACGCCGCTCATAAAGGGGCGCCAAATAGTCCGCAAAACTATTTAAACATAGATATGGAATGATATTGTCTTCAACTGGGGGACGCTGTAAAAGTATTTTACCTCGGGCGCGAGTTAAGCTCACTACGCCACTCTATATGAATAATTATATTGTGTATATGTCTTTAAATTTTTCTTTTTATTTATAGACTAGGAGCAGGACCCAATGGTATTGAAGATATAAAAAACCATGAATTCTTTGCTAACATACATTGGGACGCGTTATTAAGAAAAGAGGTAAGTTAATTTACTGACAATAATATTTTTTACCAATTGTCTGTTATATTGCAAAATACATGTCTGATAAAAAAGAGTGTACAACATTTGTTGTAATTATCTCTAGAAATGCAACAAAAAAGCAACCTTATAGTATATAATATATCATCTATATATATAAAAGGACTTGTCCTCACTGACTGAGGTAAGACGCACGCACAGCCGTAACCGCTGATGGTAGAAACGTGGAATTTGGACAGATGTTTACTTTCGTATTCTGGACATCCACTAAGAAGGGATTTTGAAAAATTTTAACCCTAAAGGGGTAAAATAGGGGTTGAAAGTTTGTATGGAAAAAAATTTAAATCGGCACTGATTTTTATAAAATTTGAAATTTAGATTTTTAAAAGTATTTAATTGAACACGTGTTTCATCGTTTTCTAGAATTCTCCCCCTAAGGGTGCAAATAAGGGGTTGAAAGTTTGTATAGAATTTTTTTAAATCGGCACAAAATTTTATAAAATTTGAAATTCAGACTCTTAAAAGTATTTAATTGAACACATGTTTCGTGGTTTTCTAGAATTTTTCCCCTAAGGGTGCAAATAAGGGGTTGAAAGTTTGTATGGAAAAATCTTTAAAACGCCACCGATTATTATGAAATTTGAAATTTAGACTCTTAAAAATATTTAATTGAACATGTGTTTCATAGTTTTCTAGAATTCACCCCCTGAGGGTGCAAATAAGGGATGGAAATTTTGTATGGAAAAATCTTTAAATCGCCACCGATTTTTATAAAATTTGAAATTTAGACTCTTAAAAATATTTAATTGAAAATATGTTTCGTGGTTTATTAGAATTCACCCCTAATTAAGCAAGCGAAGCTGCGCGCGTCCGCTAGTATAAAATAAATACAAAAATAAGACTGTTGCGACTGTAAACGCGCGGTTGTAGGATTCCCTATCAGAGAAATAACTTATTTTTATTTCCTCGCTCTTATAACAAAGTAAAGCATGGTGTTGAGCTTCAGGAAAATGAAGTGTCTTATCGGTAGGCTCCCTCAGCCTACCCAACCACGTGTATACGGAATACAGCGTTAAGCTAATAACTATAAAAATAGACATAGTAATTTCAAAATGATTCCAATTTTGTTGCTAGGTCATCCCCCCGTTCAGGCCGGCGGTGTCGCGCGCAGATGACGCCTTCTACTTCGACTCGGAGTTCACTTGCCGCACGCCGCGCGACTCCCCCGGGGTGCCCGCTTCGGCCAATGCTCACGAATTGTTTAGGTCTTTTGCATTTTTTAATCTTCACGCCGTTATGTTATCAGGCATTACAGAGTAGATAGAGATAATCTACCGTTAAAACTCTTCGTGCTTCACTTTTTGTGATATTGCTGGTTCAATGCCGCGCTTCGTCTAGTTACCAAAGCGAGGACGAGAAAATAATTATGTGAAGTCATGTGAACATTAATGCTACGCGCGAATGCAAATAAGTGTCGTTTTACTTAACTATATTTGTGTTATATTTATAATACAATTGAATTTCTTAAATTACAAAGAAATACCAACTAAAAACTAGTCATTAACAATGCAATAAAATTATATTTGTAAGCTTTCTAATTTTTGTTATAAGAATAAAATAAATAAAAATTATAATATTTTAAATTTTCACAGAGGTTTCAGTTTTGTGGCGCCATGTCTTCTAAACGATGATGATAATAAAACTGTCACAAATCAAAATCACGTTACGCAAACGAAAACTTCGACGGAGGAGTTCTGGGCTGGTTTTGTCAATAGAAATAACTTTTTTGATGAATATAGGTAAATATGTTTTTATGTTTCACATTATATAAGTATATAGCTGAGTAGGCAGAGGGAAGTGTTAATATTTATTATTCTTGACTACCAGAACCCGCGCCAAAGAAATGACAATTACAAAATAATAATAATTTCTCCAAGAGGAAAATGAACCCACGTTTACAGTTAGACGCTGTATTAAGTGCGACATTTGGGAAGGACTTTTTTGGTTATCCGCTTCGGTTATACGTTTTCGAAAAAGCATTTTAAACATAATAAATTATTGTTATTTTTACAGGTTAATGGGTGAACTAGGTACGGGATCGTTTTCCGTAGTGCGTCTCTGTGAACACAAAGCGAGCCGTACTCAGTATGCTGTTAAAATAATGGACAAACTACAGTACGACCCCAGAGAGGAAATTGAAATTTTATTGAGGTAGTCTTTTTTATTTGTAATGATTTTTTTTTGTGTTTTGCCACATAGGTAAATTTGCAATAAATTTGCAATACATGCAGTATTTAATGCACAAAGATTAAATGCACATAGATGACGTCACTTTTACGTTTTTTCGCACATAGTTGAGTAGGCTAAGGAAATTTAATATAAACATAGCTGGAGTGGGGAAAAGACTCCGTGGTTAGTTAGTGCGTCATTAATATTTAGATAGATAGATAAAACTCTTTATTGCATACATAAAGGAAATAAAAAAAATTACAAGACAAATAAAATACTAATATAAAAACAGATAGAAAAGAAACAATAAACATATTTTGCTGCTTGTGCATAGAGGTAGTATGCAAAGGCAACCTTATCCCTGTTAGTAATATCTTACAGGTAACCTTTAACATAAATATTTAATAGTAAAGGATATCTTGGTAGTGTGTAACATATTAAAGAGTAAAATGAATACAAATAACATAATAAGTTTTAATTGTAAATAATAGTTTATTTGTTTTTTATACACCATTTAAATAGCTATATAAATCCCTACAGATACAGCCAGCACCCGCATATAATAACGCTGCGCGGCGTGTACGCGGAGGGCGGACGCATCCTGGCCGTCACGGAGCTATGCCGAGGCGGCGAGCTGCTCGAACACATCACGCGGCGCCGCCACTTGCCCGAACGCGAGGCGGCGCCCCTCCTGCGCAACGTGCTGCACGCCGTGCACTACCTGCACCGCCACACCGTGGTCCACAGGTGCGCTGTGTGTATACGTGCGTGTGTGTGCGAGTCGTGGCCGTTCTCATGTTAAATCTTATAATTATGTTGTGCATTATTCACTAGATATAAAAGTTAGATATTTAGTTTTGTTTGCCCTTATTCTTCCCAAGTTAACAATACCAAAAAATCAGAAAGTATAACTTCAAGCCGGTCATAACTCGTCAACCGAACTGCACATATTAATAACCAATTGTTTCACATTTCCAGAGACATAAAACCCTCGAACATACTATTCGCGACAGCAGACCGCAAGGCGTCAGACGTGCGCCTCGTGGACTTCGGCCTCGCCAAGCAACTACGTGCTGAGAACGGCCTCCTTATGACGCCGTGCTACACCGCCAACTTCGTGGCGCCCGAGGTGTTGAAGCGCGCCGGTTATGACGCCGCCTGTGATATATGGAGCTTAGGTGGCTTTGCTTAGATATTTGTTAACTATAGTTACTATACTTTGTTTTTGGCTGAGGTTTTGTTCACCAAATAGATTCAATCCTTTTGCTGTATACTGCAATATCAATAAAAAAAAAGTCAATATCACACTAAAACAAAAGAAAAAAAGAGCAGGAAAGGTCACGTACCACCAATGTTCGTAGTGGGTTTTATATAATAATAAAAAAATAAATACTAAAGATTCTGTCATAAGTAACTCTTAATGAAATTATTTGATGGTCTATCAATTTCATCTAAAAAGGACCACATTACATTAATGTCGCTTGAGGGGTATAATGTGCTTAGGTAATTATTACTGCGGTCGTCGTTGCCCGCTACGATAACCGCAAGTGAAGAGATGGTTGTAGGTTCAATTCCTACTTAAAGTGAAGAGACAAAGTGCGGCATTAAGTCCATTAAGCAACTTCTCCAAACCGGGCAGAAAAATGTGGAAGTGTTTGAAGATTCCCTCTGGGATACAGAAAATGTCTAAGAAAACGATTTGGGACTCTAAAAATAAATATTAAATATAATATTTGTTCGATATTTATTGTTAAATTTGGTTATAATTTCAGGTGTTTTGGCCTACATAATGTTATCTGGTAGAACACCCTTTGCTTCTACTGGTGACGATACACCTGAAGCGATTTTAGCTAGGATTGAATCTGGAAAGGTAATTATTTATGATTATATATTAGAAATAAATGATTTATTTTTATTATATAAAAACTACTAACATTAATGCATCATAATTAGACTGGGGTCTAAAAAGTAAATCCGGTACTGGCGTGTATTTTGTGTAACAGCGACTACTGCTGGAGTCCTTTTATGTCTCTTCATGTGTTCCAATATAAAATTCTATGAATAAATTATAGGTAGAAATGTCCACCGGCGCCTGGAGTCGCGTCTCCACAGAAGCCCGCGCCTGCATACGTCGCATGCTGCAACTCGAGCCCGCCCAGCGACCGCGAGCCCACGACCTGTTGCGGGAGACGTGGATCAGTCGCGACTACAACGACCCCGCCGACCTCAGTGACCCCACGCATGTTGACCCCGTCGACCCCAGTGACCCCGTCGACGGGGATCTGAGACGCGCCGTTGATCTCACTTACCAGGTGAGTGTGTGCGTATATTAAGCGCTTGGGCACGCGCGTGTGCGTTTGTGGATGCATATGTATGTGTAAAAAGTGAGTGGAAACTAATTATTATTTAACGTGTGTAGGCACACCCACGTGTGACTGTCATCACAATATACAGAGCAAATCAATGTTCAATTAATCAAATTTCCTTTTTAACAATATATTTTTACATTTTATTATATTTAAATAAATAGTGGAGACTTTCATGGACAATCAACAACAACAACAACATCAATGACAACTACAGCCGATATATCACACACCAATACATAAACAAATGTGAACACTTGTGACAACATTATATTCATACAGGTCGTTATTACACATGAATCACACGTAGCTGTGTGTTAATATAACACGTGATCTGACTTTAACACATGATGTCACATCCATATGTGATGTGAGATTACATATATGGATACATAATCTCACACCAACCCGTGATCTCACATCCACACTTAGGTGATCTAACGTCCACATAATATGTAATATCGCGTCCACATATGTGATTCATATCCACACATGTGATGTCAGGTAAGCACATTACATATAGTCTCACATCCACATGTGTGATCTTACATCCAGACATGTGATGTCTCACCCAAACATTCATCCAAGTCAGTGTAGTCGCTTAGGAGTGATGTGAGAAAAACAATAAAATTAAATAATACATTTTTACAAAATTAACTTGTTTTATTACTAAATTTACAGGCAATGACGTCAGCACCCCTCACTCCACACATACTAGGACCCGTCACACAATCCACATTAGCACAACGTCGAATTAAACCGCAACGTCGGTTCCCGCCCACACAAGTGTAAAAGGAAGCCGATTTCACATATCAGATCTTAGACATCTTTTTTATTTAAAATCCCGTCTAATGTTTTTTCGTCCCTGTAAATATTTTGGGAAATCTTATATGCCAAATTTCAGGTACGCGCAAGTTTCGATTGTACGCTGTCTGTTTATCACTCTGTAAGGAAAGTTTTGTACATAATATATTAATGAAAGTTGAGACGTACATATGTATGAATCATACAAGCAAATAAAGCAATCTTCATCAGTTCAATATATGGAAAATTAAAGAAAACATATTTTCTTACTAATTCCTGAACAACTTATAGAATCTTACAGATATTATAATACAGTGTAGTATACAATTTAAAAATAATTTAAAAGATATCGTCACCAATATTGAGTTATTTGCTTTTGTAACATTCATATACTACTCAATTTTTTTACTAAATACTAAATATTTTGACAACTTTAGTTTTTATTGTCTTTATTATGTTATTTGTTTAGATTTCCTAAAATTATGATACTAAAGTATATAGGTTATCCTTAAGTTAGTTACACAATTTTTTTTCCGTGACATAACAGTTATAGTCATTAAACACAAATTCAGGAGATACAGATTTATTTATTTTTTTTTAATAAAAAAAAAAGTTCTACATTTTTTTGATTTTGAAAGAAAGTGTTACATAAAAGATTATTTACACAAATAACTAAAATAATTAAATTTCAAATAATCAAATTTTGGTTAAAACATCAAACGTCTTCGATAAAAATATATTTTTTTATAAAATTTTATTCTTGTTCTTATTCTATTCTTTGATCAATTTTAAAATAAATTTCATATATGTTGTATGTAAACGGATATCAAGTATTTAACCAAAGTTTTCAAATACATTCTTTAATCTTTACTTAAATTATTAAGTTTTACAATTAAGTTAATATTGTTAAGTATCTTCCTACTATTCAATTTTTATTTAATAGTAGACACTGATATATTTAAAAATATGAAAAATATTTATATTGAGTTAAAAAAAACAGTTTATTTAGTATTTATATTTTCTTTTATAGATATTTTATTTTTTTATATAGTAAGTGAGAATATTTAAAAGGCTGTTGTACCTACAGAATTGACAGATTGAGTGTTTTATTAGAATTAAGACAGTCATTTATTATGAAATGAAGAAAAAAACATTATTCCAAAATCAGTTATCACATTTAATAAAAGATTGTCTATATATTTATTCAATATATATATATATAAATTAAAATAATACTTTTTAATATTGTAACTTTTCTTTTTTCATTATCTTGTCAAAAATCTTGTATACGAACTTTCGAATATTATGTCACAAGTGTGTTTCATTGTTCTTATAATATTCCAATTGTAAAATATTTTAGGAAATTTGAACTCAACTTAGATTACGTTCATGGGTTTGTGTTAACTTGTTCAAATCCCGCTTCATTGAACAAATTTTATACGTTTTCTAAAATATTTTTCCTATCTTTAGCATGGAATAATACTTCAAAAATTTTAAAGTTATATTCAAACTGTCCCTATTCTAAGATAACGATAAGTCAATATTCTGTATACATTGAAAGTGTGTATACATTGAAAATGAGTGTGAAAAATGTTTAACAGTTTATATTTACATACATAAAAATGTCTATTTATAATTATTTGTACAACATTTCTACGTCTTTTAATATTTTTTATGCAGTCTTATATATAATAATTTAATGAACAGACGACATACGTCAAATATAATTCCTAAAATCTCAGATTACTTGATAAATGTTGGCAATTTTTTGGTTTATTTTTATATAATGTTTAAAGGAAACACGCGACAGAAATATCTAGAAAAACATAATGAAATGCCATTCAAAAATGACGAATGACACTTAAGCGGAAGTGGCGAGGGTGGTCGAAATTGTGACATTGTGTGAGCAGGGCCCCCGCTTTGTCACATTTCCAAATTCTTGCGCGAAATTTAGAACATTAGTTATTTCTAAACCGGAGGAACACGGAGAGGTCGCATTTCCAAATATAAGTATTAAAGCACGAAAATTATGTGAACAAAAGTTGTTACTCAGCTGGAGTTTTTATTTAACGATTTTTATGTATAATCTGAAATTCGTGTGACATAATTTATGTATGGCCACGAATTGCTGTCAATATAATTGAAAATATTAAATTAAGTTTTCTCTGCTTTTTTGCTTTATTTTCTAATCTTGACTGTTTTATCTTTTTGCCTTTTATTGTGTAATCTGAGTATAATATTACAATATTGTAAATCTTGTGTCCATTTTACAGCACTAACTATTTACTCTTGTATCTATCTTTTTTGATATATTTTTTTATATGTCAATTGCCCCAAATGTAGTTATCTGATTCGCATTATATTTTAGTAATATGCATTCCAAACATTTTACGCTATTAGTCAAGTAGAATTTACTTGAATATAATATAGGGCAAGTCTTCCTAAAAATAATGTAAATTATAAGAAAAAAAAAACGATATTTTTTTAAACACTCGTTGCTTACCCACCTCTCTTTTTAGTCTAACTGTGCCATTATAAAAGACCCGTAAAGTCGTTTTTTTATATGTGCAATTAATTATTCGGCGCTTTAAAGGAATATTTAATATTAGTTTTTACAGTATTAATTTTAATCGTATTACTTCTAGCTTTACATTGTGCATAAATTATTTCACTATTTGCGGAAATACTATAAACTACAAAGTCAGAACACTTGGACGTTTTCCAAGAGGAGGCTTTCCTCCTAAAATTTTTAAAAGTTTCCTATAAACTTTTTTATCTTTAGTGTGAAACTTACACTATAAAAAAATACAGGATTGATAACCTTAATTGATAAAAGAAAGGGATTCTTACAGAAGTTGGTTTACAATACTAAAACGACTACAAACTTATTTAAAGCTCATTTATTTATTTTTTCTGTTTTTAGTAATTTGAGAAGTAATTTATGTATAGAAACAGTGACATAAATTATTATGTATATTTTTGTATGAAATAAAAATATAATTATATCCCTTAAATTAAGATACATAGAAGTAAGTTTTAAATGAGATTTATGAAAAGTATATTTTTATCATTGTTTATTTACGCTATAGTTATGTTTTCATAAGCTATAATGGTTTTGTATTCAATATTATTTACTAAAATGGCCTAACGTGCTCACAAAATTATAAAAAAATCTAAAAATTTTGTAAGCTAACATGTCGTCTAAATTAGTATGTAAGTCTACCATGTCTATTTCGTTGTATGCTTTAACTAATGTTAGATATATAATTCAGAGTAATTTAATTAGTTTTAAATATATTGATATTATACGATAACATACTTTTTTGGTGATTAATATATAGATAGCAGGGATGGGATAATTTTCTCAAAAATCTAATTTCCGTAATAATATTTTTCTTAAATCAGTTAACTGAGAGAGCTAATAAATGAAATAATAAACGAATAGTGTGTTAACGTAAAATGTCTTATTATAATAATGTTCCCAATATATAAATAAAACATAACAAGTCAGTGTTACATAAGAAAACTTAAAATTTGCATTTATTTACAAATCAATCTTTCAATCAATCTAATCAATTTTATTGGTTGAATTGCATTTTAATGAAATATGTATGTAAAAAATATATTAATATCAATTTTACTTTTCTTTAGCCATACTTTTATTTATAAGTATACTGACTCAAAAATATCCCAAAATAAACAGTATTGTTTCTTAGTAGATATTTTATTATACATTAGAAATTTAAGTAAATATTTTACATGTGGGGTTTATGGTTTAGGTAATAATTGACATATATTTTTATATCTTATTATGATAATTATAATAAGATATATATTATTAATATAATTCTATACATGGTATCTGCATTATTCATTCAATTGCTATGTTTTATACTATGCAGATTAAAAATATTTAACCAAAGATTTTTTTATATAAGTTATAAATATCTATTAATAAAAGAAGTGGATGATTAAAAATACGTCATTCGGGCACAGAGATTAATAAATATATATAAAATAAAATATTTATACGTATATATAAAATACTTTTTAAAAATACTTTATCTACAATTGTCATAGTAGCTGGATTTAAAATCATAAATTATATACTCAATTGGACAAATAATGTATTAAGAGCTACACTTCTCTAAGTACAGTATTATAAACATCTCTTGCTATACATTATTGTAAATAAATATTTTTTGAAGCAAAAAGTACTAATTAACTTTTTTATTTTCACACTGGTGCTCATATTTTAATTGTTCACTTCTATTCCCAATATGTTGTTTCAAAGTATACAAATATAATTCATATTAATTGATGTAAATGTTGTTGATGTATTGTTGTTTAGAGGAAATAATAGGGTGCTCACTTTGGATAGAAATTTTACATACACTATCAAATATAAGAGGTACTCGTTAGATGTCACAAAAACTTACATATTCCTAATTTAAACTTATATTACGTACTGTCAATATACGAAATATTCACAATGTTAATATAATTTGTATCTAAAGTAAGTTACCCTAAAAAGATCATGAGTTGGCGTACGTACTTATATGATAAGAAATACCGACTAAAAGATCAACATTTATATTTTCTTTAAATAATTTAGCATAATATTTAAGTTGAAATATAAAAAAAAACATTTTATAATATTGAATGTTATTGGTACAGTTATCTATGATACTTTAGCAATTACGCGGCATAATATGTATATGGAAAGTTATTTACCACTTTGATCAAATATCGCATCAATTATTTAAATTAAATTTAAATCCTATGTATAAGACAACCCTAAATCAATTCATACAAAATTAGATATATTTATAAGATATTACATACGTAACATGCAAAAAAGGAATTGAATCTAAATATTAGATGCTTCAACTATATAGTACATGTTAAATAACTACAATTTACTTAGAAATAATTTTGGTACATATCTGATGTGGAACTTGTCATTAAATGATCATATCATGGTTATATTGAAATCTTCTGTAACAAACTCATATAAACATGTAGGAAGCAGGGACGTTGTGGGGCTCCCTATCGGTTTTCCGTAATAAAACTATCTGTATCCGTAACTAAAGCTTATATAAAATTTTTCGATAATTTCGGATAGGTATATGTGATGTCGAAATGAAACTTTATATGATAGGTTTTTCATTTTAACGACACGCCCGAAGTATCGATAAGTACGAAGAACTTGTTACTATAAACAGATAAATATTTCACAAACAATGAAACAGCCATTATCGTTACAAGAAAATAATAAATACTTGTCAAAAAATACTTTTCTAAAAAAACTAGCATTAATTAAATTCGGCTATAAAATTAATAGATAATCCGAATTAATTTTATAGCCGAAATCGACGCCGCTGTAGTACTCTTCGTATCCCAAATGTTATATTATATCCGTAACATCTCTGGAAAGACGCTTATAGTACAAAATAAACGTAATAATACTTTTTTTAATTTTTCAAAAACATAAGAATTGGGTGTTATACAATAATAATTATTTCGCATTTGGAGGAAAAGTTACTATTTGAAAAAATATTTATAATCCAGTTATGGGAAATTATTATTATTAATAAAATACCCTGTTATAATTCTATAAAGTGAAATTTCATGAATTGTAAATACTTTTCTTATCAAAACATGTAAACACTTCACATATTATTTAAATGTATACAAAATACACATAAAGTGCATCACATAAGTATGAAATTATAATATATAACGCATATGGGAAATACGTAGTAGTGTAGGCAGTGAGAATTTAGTGTTAAAAAGATTCTTAATTTCTAACTTTGCACCAAATTTTCGAGATGTCACCGCCACTCAGTACTCAACTGAGTGGCGGAGCATAACGCCGCGTTTTGTCTACCAAAGCGAGGAAATAAAAATAAAGAAATAAATAATTATTCTCCTAATGGGAATCGAACTCACAACTGCAGCGCTTAGTCACACGCCACTGCAATGATTTTTAATTGAATATAGAAACTTTCTATCACATTATTTAAGCAATTCAAAAAAAAAGTTAAGAATCACAAGATGTAGGCTGTATTAATGTCACAATTGCCTCTAAGATGCGCATGCACTGTATGAAATGATAATGTTCAAAATTTCACTATTTTGCTATAGAGAGTTAGATCTCGGTGATATAGATTAAAAATTAAGTAATTAGATTGATGATTTTATATTATGAATGATTTAGGTCTTATGTAGAAGAATTTAATTGAAATATTATTTAAGCAAGTTAAAAAATATATATATTTACATATTATAGTTTGTTTTCGATTTGTATGTGATTTAATAAAATAACTAAACTTTTTATTTAGTAAACATGACATCTACTTATATTTCAAATAATTTCTTCTACATAAGATATAAATGAATCCATTTTGAGTGAGGCTCGCCTGCACACTTGTTGAGTAATTAAAACAGACAAATATTTTCTTACTAGCTAACCTACACTGTTGTAGTTTTATTCTATGACACTATTTAAATAAATTGTTATTCACAAAAAGATTTTATACATGGTTACAAGTGAACTGGACCACAGAATATAAATGATTATGGCTAAAGCTAATATTTGTGGTTGGTGTTAATGTTGTTTTGTCACATCTATTTTTCTATCTAAAGTATGAATCGACTTAATAACAATAATTTCTTAAAGTAGGCTCATATGTATAATGATAAAATGTAATATATTGTTGATATTGCTTATATTGATGTTTTATTTCTTTAACTTTTTATTACCTTTGATTTTTTATATATATAATAAAGAAGCAAAAATGGTCTCTACATTGAATATATTTAGAAAAAAATATTTGGGAGGGGGGGGTTTGGTTTGTGGTTGGGTTTAGAAACAGTAATAGAGCCCAAATCCACAAAAAAAATGTCTGTTTATTTGAATGTAATGTCCAATATTAAAAAAATATTTTTTCATTACAAGTACATAATGACAAAAAAGGGGATGTGTGGTTAAATAATAAATATATATTGTAAGAGTATAATATATTTAATAAAAATCATCTTACATCTTAAACAAAGACTAGTGTTTACTTAACATTAACATTTTTTAATGAAGATGCCCTAATTGAACCCTTATTGGGCACTATTAACGGACTTGCTTTATAACATGCAATGCATTCATCATTTGTTTTAAGATCTGGTGCACAAGTTTCAAATATCTTTTTCTTAGGGTTCAATTGTGGTTCAGGTTCCCTTGGGTACCCTTCACAAAGTACAAGATCTCCGGGAATGGCACCATTAGGTGGTATAAGAACTTCTACCTTTTCAGGTGAAGATGCACACATGACCATGGCCTCAGAGGTTACTCCACGCATCTGCAATAAGTATGTTATGTTTAATTATATATATATATATATATATATTCTAATGAAATCTTTATAGTGTGTTGTGGAATGTTCAGTAAAAACCATTATAATGAGTTTTGTACATATTGAACGTTGTGAGACAGAATCTTACTAAGACAAGACAAGATGATTGTTGGTTTCATTCCCATTCAGGGAAGTGAATTGTTATGTCTCTGGAAAGTCAAAGTGCCATTATGCATGCTATGAGTAGCAGGCATAATGACACATTCTGTTTTAAATTCGTACAGAAAGTGAATAGAGTATATTTATATTAAGTTGTGCATAGGGGTAGGCACTTCATGGAAAAGATAATTCTTCAGTACTCACTTTCACTGGTTTTAAGTTACAAAGCACCATGACGATTCTGTCCCTCATTTCTTCAATAGGAATATGATTGACTAACCCCGATACAACTGTTCTGGGCTTGTCTTCACCACAGTCAATCTTCTCTACATACAAAGTATCAGCATCAGGATGTTTATTGATGTCGACAATTTTGCCAATACGTAAATCTAACTTTCTAATATCCACCACGGAATCACTGGGTGGAGCTACGGCGGTTTTTTCTTTACTATTCTTAGCTTCTTTATCTTTCTTTCCTTTTTTGACAGCTGGTTCTACATTTTCTTTAGGAATTTGTTGTTCCAATATTACATTTACTGGTGTTTTTCCAGGCAGAGGGTATTGTTTCTTTCCATTCAATGTTTCTAACTTTATTAACTCTGCTTTAGCTGTTTCAATTTGATTTACTAAAGATGCATTCTCTTGGGTCAATTCTTTTATTTTTGCTTCCACTTTATGTTTTGTAACTTCTTCAAGCTAAAATTATAAACATAATAATTCTTAAGACAATTAACACTATAAAATAATATATTTAATTCATTGTATTTAAAATAAATAATATAATCAAGAATTTGCCACTTAACCTTAGCTTTAAGATCTGCCACAAGTTTTTCGGCTTTTTCAACATTATTTATCAGCTTTGGTGGAATAGTACTAGACATCTTTCTTACAAAAATACGCGGAAGCATATACAATAATAATATAAATAAATTATCCGTAAAATAAATAATAAAAATCTTCAAAAAGTCCAATCTGTGTTAAATGGGGCCGGGGTGGGCCGGGGGGCTGGGGGTTTTTAAGTGATGCCATATTTAAAAATAAATGAATATACTTATTTTAAAATATATTATACTAGCGGACGCGCGCAGCTTTTCATGCGTATTTAAGGGTGAATTCTAATAACCCATGAAACATGTGTTCAATGAAATATTTTTAAGAGTCTAAATTTCAAATTTTATAAAAAGCAGTGGCGATTTAAAGATTTTTCCATACAAACTTTCAACCCCTTATTTGCACCCTTAGGGGGTGAATTCTAGAAAAC